>JAQLOL010000020.1:22411260-22425232 GCA_029783665.1 Naso thynnoides
TCACTCTTCACGTAGACACACACTGCACACCGTGTTAAATACGACACTTTCCTGTTTTTCTCTGACTTTTCCTGCGGTATGAATTTAAAACACCACACTAAGCAGATGAATGATTTTTCCCACACGGTAAAAGTGGAGGCCACCAAAAACATTATGCCATTGTGTATACACAGTCAAATGAACAATGCAGTTTTACAAAATTAGACCATTACATTTAAATCACGAATAAACCACTGATAGAAAAATGAAGTGAATTTAACCAAACTGAGCTGCAGTGGCCCGGCCTGAACTCAGACTTTCCTCCTGGTTCGTATGGATTTAAACTGTGCGCTCGCTTGTGCAAGCGTTAAGGTTTTGTGTTTTTCTCTCAGACAGACAACTTCTCATTGTCATTGTAATTTTGTTCCAGTAGCTTAAGCCCGCTCTGTAGCTACACTGGACGCTGGGATTTCCAGGCAATGGCCGATTAATTTGGCACACACCAGCTGGACAGGGGTGTGAATTACAATCTGTCAAAATGACGGACAGCCTTCAAAATATTTTTTTTATTGTTGATTTTAAAAAAAGCATCACCGAAGGAAAATATTCGCTTAACGTGACTTGTGATAGCACACACTGAAATCTAAAGCAGGTCTGAAATGTGAATTCTATTGCCTTTAACTGCATTTGTCAGTTGGTTATCTATTGCTTATGGAAATTTAAGTTGATGTTGTTTATAAAAGTATTCGAATAAAATAGCACAGCTGTACTTTAACAAAACTGCAGCACAGTCCTTCCTAAGAAGAAGCTGCAAGTTTGTACTTTCAGAAATCACACCACCTTGTCTTTCACTTGCTATCTATTGATTGGCCCCTGGTCGACTGATTATAAGGTGCTTGCTGCTCTCCTCATCTACTGCTCTAAAGTTCGGAAATTGTACAAGAGCTGACAGCTGATCAGTTCGTGTGCCGCAGTACCTTAAGCTTTGCTCTGGCTGCTGTCCATGCTGCTTCTCCCAGACTCGATTTCTATGAGCTAATAAATGTTCTTAGTGCTGTACTACACCCACTCCTAACTACATCCTTTCTACTGCGTGCCAAGATAATATCCTTTGCTCTTATTGCTCTGGCAAGGTCTCCCATCTCTTTAAACAGCGTTTTGTGACTTTTAAAGCACATTTTATTTCTCTTAGGGAAAAAAATTGGCAATGTTCGGCAAGTCCTGGTTTACTTGCTCACCTTGTCGGAGCAAAGCACAAAGAGCACCAAAGATCTGATGGGATGGAAGGTGCAGCGTATTAGAGGGTCTGCCAGCAAGGTGTTTTGATTGTGAGGGTTGATTTCCTGAGCCCGCACGCACACACTGTGTGATTCAGCACAGGCTGTTTTTGATCAATACTGGCTTTAGTGGACTACTTTGTTTGCTGGATTTATTTCCCATCATTCCAGAGTTTACTGCATCTAAGGGCCTGATACTGATCAGCAACAATCATCCAACTCCGCACATCTGCTAACCTGGTATTTAATGATCAGTTGAATCCTGGAACCTGAGAATAATGAACACTTTGTTTGTTTTCAAGCAGTGCTAAGCCAAAGCTTGTGATACTGAAACTCTCTCTGCAGCAGAATGTGAGGATTTTATGACCTGGCCTTTTTGCTCGCTGGCCTGAAGAGGCTCTCTTTACTTCTTGCCTTGAATTCCCAGCTTGTGAACTATCATCTGCCCACCATCAAATAGTTATATTCTGATTAATTTTTATTAGGTAGGGTAGAGATGCTTAAAATTAATGTCAGGTTTTTGAGAGGTTAACCACAGCAGACAAAGTGCCTTTTTATCATACAGTGAGAAGTCGTAATTATTTCTCTCTCTCTGTCTTGCTTTGTCCTTGGTGTGTGTATGTGTGTGTGTGTGTGTGTGTGTGTGTGTGTGTGTGTGTGTGTGTGTGTTTTAGAGGGAAGACCACCAGTATCCCAAACTGGACTTCACTCGGGAGGAGCTTCAGGAGCGTTTTAAACATCAGCTCAGCATGGAACAGGCCTGCACTGTAACCATCGACTCTGTAGAGGCGGCTAAGCCCATAACTGAAAACATGGCTAAAATGGTAACCTGACCAATGCTTCTGTCATTGCACTCGCAGCACACTAGACTGCAGAGAATGTTGATTTTTAGTAGTTCTTTAATCAGCAAATGTTTTTAATATGTACGTTTCAAAATAGACTTGTTTAAGTTGCAGTAGGTAACTCCTGCTAACGAGCTAGCAGGCTGACATTAGCTGTGGCATGAGACTTGTAAGGAAGCAACTTCGCTGCAGCCATTTGTGCCGGCTCGCATTTTATTTCGCTCTGTCTTTTATGTCCAGTTTGAACCAAGATGAAACGGTTGCAGGGAAAGTTGCAGCGGAGTAAACTGGTCCGTCTCAGCTCGAGCTTGATCCGACTGACGGTGTGACTTGCAGACACTCTGTTGTTGGCAGAGGCGAGAGCACACTGAGCTAATCAGCTCGTACCGACATCACCTTCAGTAAGAAGTGCAGCATAGACCAGCCAATCGGGAAAGAGAGACAGACCGCTTCAGTTTCCCGCGAAACTCTTGTCCCAGTGGCAAAGAAAATATCATGGTAAAAACGGGGCTCATTGTTTAGCAGCGAATAGTGTAATTGTTCAACAACCATTACGCTGTTTAATCAGGTTATACATTATAATGACGAAGTTAAGCCAAAAAAGTTAGTTTCTCTAGTTTCACTTTAATAAAAGCTGGACTGATGTTAAAAATCTTAAAAAATCCACTCTGAAACCTAAAATTCTAAGGCATACTACAGTTATACAATATATTGTCTTTTTAAACATGGGTGTGCTATTGGTAGATTGATTGAGAACGTTTTAAAGTTTTGTCCTATAATTTTGTTTCTTGAAACTGCAAAATAGTCTCTTTATTTCCTGTAAAATCCCGTTTGCTAACTGGCTCGCAATATAAGATACAGACTGTGAGGGGGCATATTATTTTTGCTTGGAGTGATTTCACCGATTTAAGATCTTCAACTATGTGGCGATGTATTGATAATTAACATACCTTTTCCATCCAAGGGTCACCTTTTTCGTCTCGTATGAATAAAGTTTCACTGAGGTAAACTTTGAAATTAGATGCATTTAGGCCTGACAGGTTAGAGAGAGAAACATATTCCTGTGGTGTGCCTTCTTTCCAACTCTGGCATTTACAGTCCAGCCTGGCTCGTCTGCCTCTGCAGATGGGCTACGTGGGAAGCGAGCAGGCAGAGAGTCCCTGGTGGTCGGGAAGCATTTACAGGCAGGCAGGGCAGAATAATAATGTATTGTAATGGAGACCTCTGGAGAGAACGCAGAGCCACCTCTCCATCCGCAACCCAGACTGTGTCTCTGCTTCTGTCAGACTGAGTAACTCTTCAACTGAAGAGGGAACATTTACACATACACACAGTCCTGCACAGAATCGTGCGTATATCCACAATATCTCGACGGGCACACACATATACGAACAAAACTGCTCACCCATCCATGGATTTTTCATTTCGTTAATTCAGTTTCACAAATTTCACGTCCTGTCGTTCATTAAAATAGATAAGCATACCTAAAAGAAATGTATTATAATCATAGTAAATTAAGTAGTGGACACAGCCCTTTGACGTCACCCTTTTTTTGAAAAAATTACTGTTTTAAAGAATGAGTTAGGGAGGATACCCATTGCTTCCAATGACGGTGATGCCTAGCAGACAGCTAGAGGCTGCTGTCACTCAAAGCAGCCATGCCCTTAATTATGCACATTTTAGGCCTTAATAGTTAAGGAGTGAGTTGCACAAAAATTTAGTCTTTAGTTCAGATGTCACGAATAGAGAAATGAACTATGGGGACCAAAACCTTTTTTTAATAACAGGCTGTTTATCTCTGCTGTGAAGTTTCGCATTTTAAAGGGGTTTATGAGGAATGACTTTTTTTTTTGAGCAACGCCTCAAGTGGCCATTTGAAAAACTGTTGGCTTCATTGTTCAGCCGCTGGATTATAGTGCACATAAAAATGTGATGTAGTAAATCATGCTGAAGCAAGTGCTTGTTCAGGCTGCGGGATTAAACAACGGGTTTATTCCCACGTTCAAACAGCATTAGATCAACATATATCGCAATGTGAGAACACAACCACCTGACTTTGTTACCGAAAAGGAAGACAGTGAATGCAGCTAATAATCTGGCTGTCATAAAACAAGAAGGTTTTTAAGACAATTTATGTATGATGATGTTTTGTGATGACAAAAAACTTTTATCACAGTTTTTTTCATAATTTAGGCCACGTTCAGACCTGCTAATATGGAAGAGTCTTTCCTTTGCATCTTTAAAAAATTAGTGTTTCCATGAACTGAAAGCACTGCAGTATGCATGCCAGGCCAGTAGTCGGTGGTGTGACTTTGTAATGATATACCGTAGGAGCTGCCGAAGTTGTTTACCTTTTGTTGCTGACAAGCCCTAAGCAGACACAAATTAAAGACATTAAGCCGTAGTTTGACTTTAGAAATTATGCTGCTTACACTCATATTTGCATATATAGACTGTCGTCATATTCAATTTGCTTTGGATGCACTATGGAACATTTTGTATGAGTTTGGTGGTGGTCATTGCATTAACTTGTGCTAGCTTTAGCATTAGGTTAGTCACAGGCTTTCTGTTTTGCTAGTTTACACAGCCAGATAGAAGGTTGCAGTTTCAGGGGCATCAGCATGCCATTGTCATGTAAAATATGGCCAAACTGCAGCAAAAGTTTACCATTTAATGGAAAAACTGGAAGTCAGCACCGTTTAATACAGATGAAATGGCCCTAGAGAGACATGTCAGTGTGCCAAATGCCACAAAACCAAAACTCGTTGTCTTGACATAGCGTTTTTTGTTCAGATTAAACAAATGACTTATAACTTGTTTATTAGTTTAATTACCATTCCAACCCTTGAACAGAGCCAGACAGCTATTTGTCCCTCATTTTCAGTCTTTGTGCTAAGCTACGTAAGCCACTAACGAGTGGAAGTTTAAAATGAGTCAGATGAATCTTCTGATCTAAATCTCGACAAGAAGGCAAATATTGAGCATATAGTACAACCAAAAATGTCAACATTTTTTTAAGTTCAATTCACTGAAGTATTAATGATGAATGATGGTTTATCAGTTATATTGTATACACTTCAAACTGCAAACTTTGCAAGGACACAAGAAAGTAGAATAGTTTTTTCCTTCCCATTTAGTCTTAGATGAGTAAGTCTGTGGCCCACTTGTGTTCGTCTCAGAAGGATAGTCTGTTTTCTCGCATCATCTGGACCCAAACAAGCCTAACCATCAAATGTAATGCAAGCTCATGTTGCACAATACTTGTCTAGCGGCAGGTGGCCCTATCTACTGCTCCGCAATTCATAAAGGCTTTCCATCTGGTTCATGCAGAATGTGATCAACAAGGATTGCTGCAGGATTGTCTTATTTGACACATTCTTTCAGGGTTTTCTGTTGGCAGTCACTGTCTCGAGATGGATGACCTCCAGTTGTCTTGTCCTTTCAGAGGGAGCTGCTGGCGGATCAGCGGGCACAGTGGCAGAAGATCCTTCTCCAGGCCCTGAGGGAGAGCAAGATGATCCTGGCTAACACCAACACCAGGGACTACAGGCTTAACCTTTATCCCTATCTCTGTTTGCTGAAGGATAGCGAGTATGTTGACATCATGATACAGGTAATACACAGCACCTAACCTGGCTAACCTCTCAATGAAAGGCCAGTCTTTGCTGGGTTTGAGTCAAAGATTTGATAGACAAAAATTTCACTTTACTCCAACATCATAAAAAAAAAAAAGATGCGTAGTGATGTCACAGTTACACTCCTTTGTTTCCTCGACACGGCTGTCGTGCAATACGACCCAACAATCTGAGAAACCACAAAACACAAATCAAGAGACTGACAATGACAGCAGGTGCAAAAGCATCAGGTTTTATCTTTGGCAGCAAAGGAGAGCATGCTTTGATCAGATACCTTTGCTTCACAACATAGACAAACACACGGGATCCGATTTTAATTCTGAAAAGACCATTCCTCACTTTGATTTCCCCTCTCACTGAAAGATTTCTTTTTTTTTTTAAGCTGAATCTGCAAAAGGATCTGCTTTTTGTTAAAGAGCTGTCATAAATGTTTCCTGCTGTTTGACCTTTTAAAAATGTATTCCACTCTTGTCCAGAGTGTTGCCAACCTGCCTTCCAGCGGAGAGTCACTGAAGATTTTGGCCAGAGATCTGGGAAGCAGAGTCTACACTAAGTACTTTGTGCGGCAGAAGCACCAAAGTCAGACGTTGGAAAAGTTGGGCAATATTTACAACGCTTATACAGACCTGCTGGCCAAAGATACCAAGGTAGAGAAACCATCATGCATTTTATTTGTAATTTCTGTGTTTATTATTTTGCAAAAAAGAATGTATCACCTGTTTGTCTTTACAGGAAATGTTAAGTGGCTCAGTATCATATGCCTCCAAGCTTATCAATTCCTCCTATCAATGCCTAGGCATGTGATATTGGAATGAAAAAGGCAGAACTCAACTGCAAGGGCAGTACAGCCTGTGTACAGCCTACAGCAAGCGTATTGATAAACAGTGGTGACAATAAAATAGTTGCGATGTGGGTACTGAGAAACTGTGCCGCCTTTTGTTTTTCCACACAGAAAACTGTTTAGGAATCAATAAAGGAATCGATAAAGAATCAGACCGGGAAGCAGAATCAATAATGGCACTGGAATCAATAAAATCTTGTCAATTCTCATCCCTAAAGACAGCTACTACTGAGTGACGTGGTCTGAGAGTATTGCGAAATATCTGTTTTCCAAAGCCTCTGTACTAAGGATTGTTAAAATCCCATCGCTCTTGTTCTATTGGCTCAATCACTGACGTTCTCTGTACTCTCTGTCCTGATTGGCCGGTCTGTGCTGCGCTTCTGAGCGACAGGTGACATTGGTAACAGCTGATGAGCTGTTGGTGCCTTATGCTCTGACTTGCCTCTACTGACAACAGAGTCGGCAGGCAACATCATCAGTCGGCTCAAGCTCAAGTTGAGACAGACCAGTTTACTCCGCTGCAACTTTCCCTGCAAACCGTTTTGTCTCAGTTCAAACTGGACTTAAAAGAGAGAGACAACAAATGGCATAAAACACTAGCTGGCACAAAATCAGGGATGGGAGGCTTCAGCAGAGTTACCTCGCAACAAGTCTCATGCTACAGCTAATGTTAGCTTGTTAGCTTGTTAGTAAAAGTTCCCAACTGGAGCTTCAGAAAACTAAAATAAGAGAAAAATGCTGATCTGTTCATAGGTGCTGACATGTGACGGATGTTTAAGTGGATGGAACTACTTTGCAGCCATGTTACTGTTCACCACCTCATTGAACCGCTGGTCATTATTCTTAAGATGAATAAATTAAAGTGTTTCCTTATTGGGGTTTAACTGCCAGTATCACTGACTATGTCTTCCACCATTTTTGTGATGGTTCTGGTACACCAGGAGGAAACGCTAATGTCATCAAGACTATAATAAGCAAGAGCTCATTATCCTGCAGTCGCAAGTTATGCTAGAAGTTAGTTGAGATGTTTGTGTTATGCAAGTTGTTTTTCACGGAGCCTTTGTAGTTAAAATGATGCCTGACATTGTGTTTTTTGTTAGTGTCACGAACAAAAAACACAGTGTTTTAGTTCTCACTTCGCTCATTTCCATTTTCATCCTTTTGTCCTTATGTCCAAACATCATTTAAGTCAGCTGAGGACAATCTTCTTATAGACTATTATTGCATTTAAACACAGATCTTGTTGTTTAGATCATAAAAACCGTGGCCTTTTGCCCTGTTATTTATTGGTCCGCTTATCAAATCTGAAATCTGTGGATCTCGCATATGTTTAGGTGCCTTCCATACGCTGTAGCTTGCCGCAATAACGAACGATCATTTGCAGTTTTGTTGTGTTTTACAAGATCATAAATACCAGCATTCTCCATCCTTTCTGTAGAATTATGACGTCCTTCCCAGGGAGCAGTGGTGCAAGCTTGAGATGGAGCACAGTTCAGGACCCACGCTGCAGGGAGGAGAGACCCATTGGCCATACATAGTAACCCTGGAGCTGGGCACTCTAATGGTCGATATGATGGTTAAGAGTCTCAAAATCAACAGTGACATCCTCAACCCGGCTAACGGCAGGAAGCTCATCCCCATCCTCTACCACATGTACACCTTCCGTAGCACACGGCAGGTAAAGTACATGAGCATGTCTTTTCAAGTGCTCACTTTGTTTATTCCATGGGGATATGAAGGGACTCGCCTACTCTGGAGTTGGTTGCCTTTGTGCAGAGGTGGTCTTAGCGCTTTGATAACCTGGTAACAGGATTCCTGAGCATTAACTCCGACCAAAAAAGTTCTTTCAGCCAGGACTTATGTGGAAAAATGGTCAAGGATTACACTCAAAGGGATCTCATGGAAACTAATATTGAGAAAAATGCATTTACATCTAAGTAGTGGAGTTGGCATTTTTATTAATAAGGAAAGAACCATAATGGAGCAGAGTTGAAGGAAATACCTGGAAACACTTGACCTTTACTTTGCACATGAAGACTGTCACTGTAAAGCCTATTACCTCGCAGACTTGTGCACATGTCTCTGCTGCTTCAAAGAGGGTGAATTATAAAACCTTTTCCTCCTTGTGTGAGTTGGCAGAGGGAACAGTTGAGTAAGATGAATAGGTTCCAGGCTAATCCCTTTTTTAGTGTCCCCTTAATTGGCTCACTGATTTACTGCAGTGGGAACCTGCAGGAGTGTGAGCTGACCGTGTCAGGAAGAGAAGAAGAAAAAGAGAGAAAGAACTGTGAACTTTTTGGACTTGATGGATTTTGATGGGGGCCATACTTTTCCAATATTTTGATTTTTGTATATGTATATGTTTATTTACGTCTTCACCCTTCCACCTTTTTTTATGCCTCCCATCTCCTTTCTTTTTCTTCCTGGAGGTTAGCCCAACAGGGAATACCACCTAACGATTTTACAGCACAGCATGACAGTCTGACTCATGCAGGCAGTGCTGAGGTGTTTTATTTGTCTGCCAGCTTACTGTATTTTCTTCTTATCATCCTTCATGTCCAGTCCTACATGCTCTAAGTGTGAGTTAGAACTAGGACACAGTAAATTTTTAAACAAGAAAGCCATTGATCTGGAAAAACCTCATCCCTAGCGTGCTGCAGTGACTCTTGACCAGGGTTTCACATAATTAAATGAAGGAAAAAAAGTTCCACCGGATCATCTGCAGTGTGTAAGCTCTTGTAATACGAGCATTTTAGTGAAACTTCATAAAAATGAAAATGGGACAAGCCTGTTGAGCGGTTTTTGTATTATAAGATGTTTTTGGACCCAACAGTTCTTGGAACTCCCTGGGAGGGACTTTGCACTCAGCAATTCTTGGGGAGTAATTCACATTGAAGCCTCTTTTTTTTGTTTGTTTGTTTGTTTTTTGTTTTTTTGTGGCATTTGCACTGCCAATAGCAATCCTCTGAAGTGATGAAAGGTGGCTGGCAGTCAGTATACCAACGTCCTTACAACATGATGTTTGCACACAACTTACAACAACAGCAAATGAAGGCCACTGCATTACTGCTCCATGCTTTCGTCTAGTCTGTGATGATAAGGCTCTAGGGGTGTGAATGTGCAGGGACCTGCTGATTCAATCCCTGTTGTGATTCACCAGAGACCTGCAAATTGACCTTGTTATTCGTGTTGCTCTCTGACTTCCTCGCCTTTTTTGCAAAGCTGTGCCGGTTGTTGACTGGGTAGTTTTCGCTAGCGTCACCTTGTCAAAATTGAGCTCTGGGCAATGGCATTTGAGATGCACCGTACATTTGTGGTGCTGTCACAATATTTCATGTTACAATGTTTGCATATTGCAGCGGTCAAATTAGGTTTACCATCCACACTGTAAAACCCAAAGTGAGTCCAAAATTCCAGTTTGAACTGAAAGGGTGCCGCATGCACCTGGGGGCTGGCTGTGCTCATGTTGTATTCTTCTTCTTCGCTCACTTTAAAGATGCGGCAGCCCTTCCAAATTGAGTGCTGAGTCAGTCCATCCAGAAAGCATTAGCCTACTTGTGAATCGTTTGACTTATTCAGAATCCCAATTTGACTCACAATCTGTATTAACACCCCTATAATGAAATTTCTTGCTGACAGACATTAAATCTTAAAGAAGATGTAATGACATTGTCCTTGTGAGCTTTGGTTTGTGTCTTTTGTCATCTTGTTTATACAATCGTCAGGTTTTAAAAAATGGAAACTGCCAAAGCTTGTTCCTGAGTCCGACCAATCTATGTACATTTGCGTCTCTATAGTTACCCTGGTGCAGCGATGGTACCTACCCTGTAGTTAGAGCTAAAAAAAGTTCCTCAAAACATAGTTCTTAGAACTGTGAAGCAGTTCATCGTGCAATCTAAAAAAAACGCCTGTAGTCTTTTGTTGATGTCAAAGTTCTGGTATTCATTGGTGACTGGACGCTTTGGAATCGTGTTCCGCCTGGTTGTTAAGGTCATGTGTTTGCACAGTTCAGAAGTTTTTCATTGTTCTTCTCGTCAGTAATGGGTTGGACTGCTATGAAACAAATGTCCTCTTTTCAAACAGTTGGAGCTAGCATCTTTTATTTAGGTACAATTCAAACATTTGTTACTACTTTCAAGAGCCACATTTTTTGTCTACTCATTTAATTCTGCTTCCAATTGAATTTCCCGTGATGTTTCACTCTCTAGATTGGCTTCATCAAGCCCCACCCCATCCTGAGTCAGATGCAGCAGGAGGCCATGGAGACCAAGCTGACCTTTGACTCCTATGTGATGCCGATGCTGTGCCCACCTATGCCCTGGTCTTCTGTCAAGTATGGAGCCTACCTGCTGACACCTACCAAGCTGATGCGCTCAGTGGAAGGGGCCACACAACACGAGATGCTGTTGGAGAAATGCCAGAACCTCCAACCTGTCCTGGACTCTCTCAACCAGCTGGGCAACTGTGCCTGGAAGATCAACAAACCTTTGTTGGATATTATTATTTCTATCTTTAATGATCGGGGTAGTGATAAGTTGGACATCCCTCCACCTCTGTCAGAAGCCCCTAAAATACCCCACTTCAACTCTCAAGACCCCACTTACACTGCTTCAGAGAAAGCTCGCATGAAGAGGGAGGTGATTATTGCCAAAAAGAAATACAGTGAGATGCACAGCCTGCGAATGGATGCTCTGTACAAACTCTCCATCGCCAACCACATGCGGGACGAGATCTTCTGGTTCCCTCATAACATGGACTTCAGAGGACGTACCTACCCCTGTCCTCCGTACTTTAATCACCTCGGAAGCGACGTGACTCGGGCCGTCCTTCTGTTTGCAGAGGGGAAGCCTCTCGGGCTGAAGGGCCTGGACTGGCTTAAGATCCACTTAGTCAATTTGACAGGACTGAGGAAGAGGAGCTCACTGCAGGGACGCCTGGAGTACGCCAACACTATCATGGAGGACATACTGGACTCTGCTGACAACCCTCTCAATGTCAGTTTGTCCTTATTGCTCTTTCCTGTTTATTGACAGCTTAGTTTTAAATATAGATTCACACTTTCACTTAGCAGTTCTTGTTAGAACTTTGCAATTTTGAAGTTTACAATTTACATTTAGTAGAAAGGCAAACAGCTACTATTTTCAATTTCAAGATACGCAGATAATAACATAACGTCTGTCTCTCTTGTGGGGGAACAGTCGCTTTAAAGCATTGATCGCATCTAAAGGGAATATGAATATCTGTCAAAACAAAAAGTGAAAATTCTTAAAAGGCAGCGTTTATGTATGCAGGATAATGTGCCATGTGCTCGTGTTTGTCTTTCTCAGGGTAAGAAGTGGTGGATGAATGCAGATGAGCCCTGGCAAGCTTTGGCCTGCTGCATGGAGATATCCAACGCTGTGAGATCCGCGGATCCAGCGAAGTTCATCTCACATTTTCCTGTTCACCAGGTACCACGGAACACTTTAAAAACTATCCGTGTGTTTACAGAGTTTCTTAGCTGTTTCACCTGCAGAATAAAAATGTGGAGCTTAATTCATTATTCCTTACTCGGGTGAAACAGAGATGAAACATATAAGATGACTAGAAAAGATTTTTCTTTGAATTTTACTCGTCTGACAACACCCTCAGCTGATCATAGCTCCAAATTATAGGCTCCTAAAAATAAGGTGTGCCATTTACTTATGTTTAATAGTGCTGTTTCAGAGGGCACATCCAAGTTAACAAGGCAAGACCTCAACGGTATCTGGAGCCATTTTGTATTATTAAACCTGTAGCCCTAATTTTACCAACCAGACCACAATTTCAGCTACACTCTACTGAGCTCTGTCACATAAGCCAGTGCCTCAGTGCAACAAGCAAATCTTCTAGAATAGTGTCATTGTTGGATGTATATTTATTGCACAATGTAGCCCACTTAATGTGCAAATGTCAGGAATTTAATGATTTACGTTTAAGCATAATCTGTGGCTGTCTGCTCCTCAGGCCTTTGTTAATAGCCTTTTTATAATGTAGCTTTTATCTCTCACTTGAGAAAATGTCTCTCAATTATCTTTTTGTGAATGCACATCATATATAATGCATTTGAAGGATTAATGTTTATTATAACAAGCAAATTATTGAAAATTGTCATGGAAAATTCCCTCACAGTGCCAATAAAAATGCAAGCGACGGAAGTGGTAATAATTTTCCTCACTTCAGACTTGAAACATATTCAAATGAGTACGAAGAAGAAAAAAATATTGGGGGAAAAAGCAGTGTTACCAACACCGTTAAATGTATTTAGCACCTCATGCTCACATTGTTGGAAAAGACAGTAGCTCCAAGGTTTCCACTTTGTGCAGCTTTGTGTTTGAGAGTGCAGATGGAAATTAGCCTTCTGACTAAATCTGCCAAATTAAATCAAATTGATGTTAATTAATGTGTCCTATTCTGATAGATTAAATAAATAAGTATAACAGGAAAGAAAAGTATCAGAATACCCAAAAGGAGTTTATTTGTTTGAGAGGATTTTAAGTGCAGTTACAGAACTTCAGAGGCACAGCGAAGGCCTGCTGCTGCTCTGCACAACACGAATGCAACAGCAGAGGCCCAGACAGAAGCTTCATATACGCATCGTCAAAAGACATTCATGCAAAGGCCGTATTTTCATATTTTCATGGGGTGAAAAAATGAAGAGGATGATATCTGCCAACTTCACTGCAAGATTTATATTAAGCTTTTTCATTTTGCCTTGTTAGTTGAATATGGGGATGTTGCCAGGAGCCGCATGCAGCTTATTTCCTTTCAGCTGCTCTGTGTGGTGGACAGCTTAATGCATTTCACTTTTAATTGGGGCAAATAAACAGAAATACATTATGTCCAAGGTCGTGTTCACACCTAATAGTCTGCTTCCTTGGTGTGCACCAGATGCGAGTTGGATATATTGTTTAATTTTTCTTAGCTGGTTTGTTTCATGTTCGGAGACACATAACTCAAAACGAACTATAAATTGTGAACAAAAGTCAAATGCTTGGAAATGCAATAGCCTACTGTTCAGCATGGAGCACCGGCAGGTTATTTTCATGCTGTTCTTAATCCGGACGTCATATCAGCAAATTCTAGTTGATGACACATACGATCGTATGGTCAGACAACGTGCACTTATGTTAAATAATTTAACAATAGGCTACCTGCGTTTCAAAAAAAAAGGTTATGCAGTAATGAAAATGTACCATAGACGATGGCTGACCTTGATGATATCTGGTGTAGTGCTAATTAAAGAGGTGCTGGAGTGTGTTCACATCATTAGCCCACAAAAGTAACTTTTCCAAAAAATGATAGAGCTTTTACCTTTTAGCTGTTCCAGAAAAACAAAAGGATGCTTTACTGCCTTTCATGTTGATTCTTTACTATGAG
>JAQLOL010000020.1:22450557-22463453 GCA_029783665.1 Naso thynnoides
AAGCTTGAGCTAAGATGGACCAGTTTACTCCACTGCAGCTTTCCCTGCAACCGTTTTATCTCAGTTCAACCTGGACCTGAAAGAGAGAGCGACAGCAAACAATAAAATGCAAATAAAATACCACTTTAGCCCTGATTTTCAAGTCCTAGACGAGTTTAATGAGCCCCCCGACAAAAGCCCCAGATCAGGCCAAATCAGCAGTGGCTCAGCGTTCGTATGTCGGCGCTGGAGCGATATGCGTGAACTGTTCAAAGACGCGAGACGAGGTGCTCCCTGACGCGTCCCAGATATCAGCCAGATATCTGTCATGCTAGATATCTGGCCGACATCGCGGACTCTGGAGAAGAGCAACAGCCAATGAGAGCGCAAGACACGCAGTGAGGGGAAAACTGGGGGAGGGGTTGCCCCTGTAGGGAGGAGCATTTTCAACACCCAACACTGTTGTTGTTGCGCCTGTAAACTACAAAGCTGTCATCCGCAGCAGCTCTCTGAACCCAGTCCTGTCATGCATCTCTTTATTTGGGGCACACAATAATAAAGTTTCAGTATAAACTGGCATACAAAGGAGGTTTTCTAATTACTTTTCAATGCAATTTGTAAAAGAAAAATCAGACACACGCATTGTTAAACACAACATTTAACATCAGCCCTTGCACAACAGAGCGAGTTGATAGCTAAGTACATTAAAAAAAAAAAAAATCATCATTCATTTACCTCCAACTCTCTTTGAAGAACATACAATCCTTGGTGTCCACGCATCCCAATCCATTTTTCTCACCCATCTTCTTTTTTTTTGCTTTGGCGTATCACTGGAAAGCAAGAAACTAACAACTTTGAGCGCTTGTTTCTGGCGGTCATCCATCTCCAGCACACAACAAGTTGTGACTGGCTCGTGTGGTGTACATCATTTCCTGTGTCACTTCTCACGTCCTTTTTTGTGACAAAACGTTGTTTGAAGAGCAGACCGGCTCATTGGAAAAGTCTTGTAGCGTGAACCCCACTGTTGCTGCCCAATCATGTAGTATGACCACATAACGACTCCCAACACAGGACAACTAGTTGTGTATAGTTGTGTATAGTTGTGTAGTGCGAACAGCAAAATAATCTGACAACTTTGAAAGTAGTAGTGTGAACTAGGCTTAATGCTACAGCTAACGTTAGCTTGCTAGCTCATCTGCAGAAGTTAAAGTTCATATTTTCATACTTAATTACTCTCGTCTGCAATCTGTGCTTCCTTGTCTATTTGAAATGTCCAGCTGTCATTCGTCGTTTTTCTTAGTGTTTAATGGATTTTTACGATGTAGACAAAGGCCACCTTATCTAAACATACAATCCCCACATGTTCATACATTAAACAACAACCCATACAGACTGTACACACACACACACACATAAGAGGCTCTAAGGCTGTAAAAGTAATATCAGGGTGGCAGTTTTTCCTCCACATATTTGTGATATTAGCTATAGGATGATTTTCCCCGCCTCTCTCTCTCTCTGTCTGTATCTGTCTTACCAGCCTCAGGCTGGGTTATGCTCATCATCTGACTGTGTTTTTCTCACTTTGGGATAATTGGACACCTTCTCTGCAGCCTTTACTCCACAGCAGCCCTCATCCTCTTTATCCTCTCCTTCCCTCTCACACAGACACATTAGTGTTCGCCAAACCTCGCAAACACAGTATTCATTCTTAAAAGCACAGGAGAGAAAAACGTGGGAATAGAAAGATATTTTTTTGATTCCCCCATTTGTCACAATATGTAACTGAAGAAAAGTTAAACAATTCCTACAGTAATTTTTTTTTTTGGCCCTATATCGTAGGACTTTGACACTGATTTGCCGATATTGGCCTATTACAGATATACCGGTATCAACACTAATGTTCTCTGATATGCAGCACTATTAAAACTGTTTATAAGGCCAGAAGAAATACTCACACTACTAATTTAAACTCATGTAATGACGTTGTTTGTTCAGCAGAGGGCAGTCGTTTATTTAATAACTAATAAGTGATGTGTTTACTGTTCAGTGCACTGATGTTTGAAATTAAGTTTGTCAAAATGTAAGATATCCTGCCTCCATTACATATGTTTGTCACGAGTATTTGGTAACCACATTCAGATGATATTATATATGTATTGTTATACAACAGTTAGTTCCTACCAAGCAATTTTATTGGACAAGAGGTACAGGGTCTTTTAACTTCATGTGTCACTCCACCTCACAAGTGTTTGTTGTAATCACTAACTGTTGGTTGCTGGGTTAGTTTATAATACACTGCAACGAAAAGATGGACGTTTTTACAAATTGTATTCATCAGAGAAGGGCAAAAAGAAGGACAGACGCAAGAAAGTAAAGCAGCAGGCCCTTCTGTAACTTATAAAGTAAGCTAATGTTCAGTAACATGTTAATTGTTTGTGTTGCTTAGCAACAATCCTGTACTAGTCCAGTTGCGGTTGTGCCTGCGTAGCCGAATAAATAATCACATTAACAAACAAATCATAATCTGTTTTCGGTTGTCACTGTAAACTAAATGGAGTTTGTAGAGCTGTTGTATAAAAGCAAAATCACAAGAGGTCGTGCCGCTGGACTAAATATCGTCACTGCCGGGATGATCTGCGACCGCATCACACCAGTGATGATAGCTAGTCCAACAGCACTCTGTCTCCTGTGATTATGCTTAATCGGCTGATACATCAAATATCTGAATTTTTCTTGCTTCCCTAATATCAATAACATTGGCTTTAAAAATCCCATGGCGGTAGGGCCCTATTTGATATAATATTCCATGTTCTTTGCTAGGCATTTCAGCTTCTTACAGTATTAGCAGCAGCAGCAGGACTGGCTGTTGACATGAGGCAGTCAGTCATCCTTGGAATTTCTATTATTTGACCTACAAACATTCTCCACATCGGAGTTACTGAGTCTTAACTTTTACTTCTCCTTTGCAGGACTGAGGCCAAAAACAAGAAGTACCAGGAGTACAGGAGGCTGCTGCTGCTGCTGGCCAAAGTGCCCCAGACAGGTCAGTGTGTATGTAACTAAGACATCTGGCCTGACCAAAACTTAGTCATTGTTTGAGCGAGCCAGTCTATAGGGAGCTGCTCTGTTTTCTTTGTTTGTTTTTCTGAAATTGGATTGAAGAGGACTTTTATTTCCTAAAGCTCAGTTTCAGGTAAGTAGAACAATAGCATAGCCGTTAAATTCTTTCTCTTGCAAAATTCTTATTTTCTGTCCTGTTACATAAATGCTTATTGTTGTTGTTCATTGTTTCCATAGTTATCCCATTGTCCGTAGTCGGTTGACCAGCTGTCACAGTATTCTGCTGCTGATGCAGACAGGAAAAGCCAGAGAGTTTGGCTCAAATTCAATTTCCAGCTTATCACATGAGTGGCGGATTCATGCGTGCTTGCATGGCCACTTGCAGGTCCAGATTCCCTTGTTTTCCTTTGACACCACTGCAAGCGTCTGTCTGTTGTTTTCCGGTGCGGAGCTACAGATGCATCGTCCCTCTGTTAGTCAGGTGGATGGAGGCTTTGCTGTTACGTAACCCCTCGCCCCATCTCCATCTGTACACTTACTGTCTGCTTGGCACCGACAGCTGGACTGTATAAATTGATTACTGTTAATTGTGTCCCTCCTCTGCATAATCAGCTTATGTGGTTGAGATCCATCAGGTGTGCTTCTGAGGGGCGCGCGCACACGCGTGCGTGTGTGTGTGTGTGTCCCTGAATGCCCACTGAGTTCACTGTTTCATTCGGGACTTATTGGATCGGGACTAAAAGCCATCATAATCTTCACCATGAAGGATCCTGAATTTATTATGAAGGTGAATCTGTTTCCACTTTGTGTAATCCAGCAGATCAGATAAATCAGGTGTGTTTATGACCACAGAGATGAGTGGAGAAAAGACTAGAGAGCCCACAGAATACTGTGCAAAGGCAGTAATGCTTAAACAGCTCGACTCTGACTGATGGTGATCCGGTTGTTGTCTGTTCAATACTTCAAGTTATTCAGTGAGCTTGTGTTTTAAAAAAGGCTACCTTTCCTTTACACCCTTTAGCTCTTTACCCCTACACTTAAAGACCCTATTCCTTATTTGGGGCGGCTGTAGCTCAGTAGATAGAGCAGGTCATTTACCAATCAGAAGGTCGGTGGTTTGATCCCCGGCTCCTCTGGTCTACAGACATGGCTGCGTCATTGGCTGCGCCATGGTGTGTAAATGTGATTGTATGAGTTCCTGATGAGCAAGCTGGCTCTTTGTAGAGAAGCCACGTTGCCGTTAGTGTGTGAATGTGTGTGCGAATGGGTTAATGCTAACTTGTGATGTAAAAGTGCTTTGAGCAGTTTACAGACTAGAAAAGCACTTTATAAACACAGTCCGTTTACTTGTTATATGCAAATTTGCATATGTTAGCATGCTAATATTGGTGGTAAGTATTATACCTGCTACATATCAGGATGTCAGCATTAGCTGTGACCCAATTCAGGGGCTGCATCCTCTGAAAGCTGTATTTGTAGACTGATTGTGTCACAGCAGCGCGACGAGGGCAGTTCCATTTCATCTGCTCCTTCAAACGCGGTCAACAGATCCCCTGTCATGAAGGATTTAACGGGTGGGTCCTTTGTGGCCCACAAGATTTATTGCAAGTTGCTGACAGTGTTTTGTTTTCGGTTTGTTTCCTCCTCGAGTGTGGTGTTTGTGGGCCTTCATGGGCTGTGGACTGATGCAGCCCCTGAATTAAGATACAGCAGCATCATTCTAAGTGTGTTAGCTTTCTGACGTTAGCATTTAGCTTAAAGCAAACTATTGTTAAGTATGGCCAACAGAGCCAATCATTTAATTTGGTCCAAAGAGACCAAATGTTTAAACCAAATTTAATGTTTATACCAATGTATTGGTCCATCCATTGATTAATCACTGAACAGAAAATTCTGCCGTTTCTGGTCTGGTTCAACAGGTGAAGCAGGCAAATAGAAAAGTGAAGCTAGTTCCACAGAAATTTACTTTCAATCATTCCATTATTTTTTGTTTAGAAGAATCCCAGTCCATTCTGGTTTGTACAGTGTTTTTGCTAATGTTATGCTGGCTTGTTTGTGCTAAATTTACAGCTTTGTTAGCTTCATTGTTAGCTTATTAGCATAACCATCTTTTGTTCATATGTGGTCATTTTAAGTTTGGTTAATAATTAAAGCTGCAGTATGTAACTGACTACTAACTACAGACTTTATCCTGCTCTGCTCTTTGCCTCATGCCTCTCCAGGTGATTTTGATCTCCAGCAGGTAAAAGAATCCACTTACTTCTTCAGCTGAGAGCCTCGTGACAGTGAGCCAGCGGAGGGAGATGAGTGGAATTGACAAAGTGCAGCAGGGAGGCTGTGGACCCTGCGGTCTCGACTGGTTTTGTCTCCCTCAGACATCAGGACATTGATCCAGCCGCGCCCTGCCTGCCTCCTGGGCCACAGGCTGGTTGGAGCTGCTGAGGCTGCTTGAGGCGTTCACACACAGTGAGCTTGCCTGATTAACTCACTAGTGGGCTGATGGAAGGTGGGGAGCGGGATACTCATCCAGGCGAAAGATGGGGGAATCAGCACCAGATGGTAATGTTAGGACTTCAATCAGCGAAACGTACCTCTTATAATGGCTTCATTCAGGTATATATGTGTGTCTGAGTGCGTGCAAGAGCCACACCAACCGAGTCACACGTGAACTGAGTCTCTTCATCACTCAACAACACTTCTGCTGTTCGATACTGAGCAAAAACTTTCCGCCTTAAAACGGTAATTGCTAGTGATTGGTGGTGCACGAGCATTTTCATACTGTGAATACCTCCACGGAGCGCTGCCCTGCCTCTGTAAATATCTCACCTAATCATCGACTCCATCACCTCCTGGATGGCAGAATTCTCTCTGACACAATGATCAGGCATTTAAACATTTTCTCAAGAAGTTTTGCGAGGAGACGTTTGACAGGAAATTGCAGATGGACTCTCAGAGAAAGAGAAATTCGGAGGGATGAACCAAGGAGCTCCTTGAGAGGATTGTGCACCAGTGTCCTCTTAATTCTTACCTTCTTGGAATGACTGAGCACTTAACAATTGCCCTAAAATAAAATGTGTTTCTTAAAATGTCTCGTTTTTCATTCAATGCTTCAAAGAAATAGATGGTATTCTTGGTGCGCTTAAACAGGATGAATGGTTCGGCCTGTTATTTAGTTATATCTGCGTGCTTCAGTTCTACTGTGTATCACAGGATGATGGCCTCCTTTTAGATGCAGCACAAAGGGTTTTTGCAGGCTTCACTAATCATCTCAGATCTTATTTTTCTGGGCCAGTGTCGCATCCAGAAGTAAAAATAGCCGAAGTGCTATCTGATCATAGCTGGAAACGTTACAGCAGTTTCAGACAAAAGGTGCCGTTGATGTTCAAAGGCAAATGTAGGCTTAGACAAACAAAGCTGGTTGAGTGACAATGTAATGAAATGGAAATAATCTTCGAGGGGGCATAATGTTGTGCCTATGAGACTGTAGGTTTTCAGATGATTTCACGTCAATATGCCCTTGGAGATGCTCTTGATATTCTCTGATGTGCATGAGATGTAACCTGCGTCTCAGATCAGTTTTTTCATTGTCTTGGTCAAAATGGGCCATTACTTCATGGCTTTATTATTCAATGAAATCTACTTTGACCTGCTTTATCTTGCTCATCTTGCCTGCTGTTAGGATCAGCCATTAATATTGCCAAACTACAGGTACACTCTCACATAATGTACAGTATGTCAATGAAAAGAAAAAGGTTTGTGTTAGCGCACTCAATAAGGTTTGTGTATTTCTGAACCTTTATCAGGTTTTTATTTTTCATGCACGTTTACAGTAGACATTTCAATTGGAAAAAGATTTCATGGCGACAGAAAAAACAATACTAGCTTCAGATATTTTCAGTTTTTGTGTTTTCAAGAAATAATTTGATGATTTGTGAAATAATTTTTGTTTTCTTGCTAAATTTGAACCCGCTCAGCTTAGTATAAACATGAGTCAGATAGAAACAGCTAGCTTAGCTTTGTATATAGCTAATATAGCTAATCATATGTATGTATATATATATATATATATGTGTGTGTGTGTGTGTGTGTGTGTGTGTATAATTTGTAAAAAAAAAAAACATGGGTACTTTAAAGGGATCACATCACATTTTTTAACAGTAAATTTATGATCTTAACTCCGCTAATAAATGTCTCTTGGTGTCCCTTATATTGAAACTGTCACCTTAAAATCTGAAAGCAAACGAAGCTAAGGTCTCCTTCCAGCAGTCCTCGGCCTGGTCTTCTCTCCCCCTTGTCTCTTTGAGGCTACCTGTCAAGGACAGAACCCTCCCCTGTAAAGTGCTCTCAGGATCTCACGTACTTAACACGTATTACGTTTCACAACTTAGTTCCTGACACACGGCTGCACTGCGCTACATGACCTGAGCTCAACACCGAGGAGTGGTCATGACTGGATGGATGGATCGGTGGATGCCGAGGGTATAAGTGGCTCAATCAATAGCTGTGACTCATGCCAGAGGGATGGAGGAACGGCTATGAATTAGCTTTAAAATGCTGCTATAACACTAAATATGAAGTGAATGGAAATGTAGCAGCTCAGCGCAGGAGGGGCAAGTCTGGCAATATGCACGCTTGGTGTCTGTTTTTGTAAAGATGACGTTTATATTTTGGCCGTAAACTACTGTTGACTTTGGCTGAGGGATAAACAGGATATTGAAGATGTCCTTACAGCAAATTGCAGTTCCCGTGTTGCTTGATGGGCCTGTCTCCGTTTCTCTGGGGTGATCCCAAGGATGTCTGCTGTTAGATCGGAGAGCTGCACCGCTCCGTAATGGAACCCTTCTTGTAGCAGGAAATAGTCTGATAGCTTCCATTACAGACCCTCTCCAGAGATTAGCACAGCTTGTTGGTGATGATTCTGTATTAGGGAAATATATAGTGCATAGGTGATGGAGTCCTGACATCTCTTGAGAGAAGACAATGCAGTTTTTCCATGCCTTTTTAAAAACATCCCTCTCTAGTATCGTTTTCCAGCACATGCCAACTGAACATGTGCGATATGCATGAACATGCTAATTGATTGATTGAGGCCTGAAGTCCTAAGCATCAACGTTAGAAGTGTCTGGACTTGTATCTCATTTAAATGAAACGCTCAGTATGTAATTTCTGCTACTGGAGTTCTGTCAAACAAAGCAAGAACACAAAAGACGCAGCTTGATGACTCAGTGAAGTAGCGAGAGATGGGATTTAGGCACACTGATGATAAAAACACATTTTGACCGTCTCTCGAGGAAATATTCACAGACGAGGAAATGTATTAAAATTTTATTCACAGTGTATTTAGTCTCCGACTTCCTTCTTCACTTTCTGATTTGTGTTACCTGAAAGAGTTAGCGACTGGCGACAAAATGAAAAACACCACTGCCTTGAAAAAATTGCAGATTTCTCGGAGTTTGAGCTTTCCTGAAAACATTTAGAATAAACTTGAAAAAAAATGATATACGTAGGCAGCCAGATTGTGACAGACGAAATGTGCACTAAGTAAGCAAACTGTTAGCTACAGTAATATACTGTGATTTATATTTGATGTATGATTAAATTCTAAAATTTCATCTTTTGTCATTGAATGAATCAGATCCGAAATACTGTTGTTTTTTTGTTGTTGTTTAAAATTGTTACTGTAATGTTAGAAGACCTTGCAAGGTAATGTTCATTTAGCATCAGCAAATTTGTCTTTTTTTTTTTTTTTTTTTTTTAAGAACTTTCAGCAGCATGTGACTGTCTTCATCACTGGAAGAGCCTAGTTATCATCTGCTGATGAAGACTGTGAAACTAGGGTGACCAGACGTTTGGAAAAATGCAGGACAGTCACAAATTACAAGCATCTGCCCTGAATCCCGAATCCTGTCCTACTTGTCCTGAAAATTCGACTGAACAATAATTTTCATTATTTGTAGTGTAATAAAACACTAAATACTGATTGCTGTGAAGTTTTCGTCATCCCCCTGCAGCGGGCTCTGATTTGGCTGCTGCAGTTTGTTTCTTACATGAACTGTGGCAGTTGTTTATTTTTTAGCTGCAAGATAGGGTTGCAATAACTGCTGCTGTGAGGGTGACATTACAACGTTTACTTTTAAGAAATTATGGAGGGAAATTAAACCGTCTGTCGCTAACATGGATGCTGGTGTCCCGGGACCTGGTGAACATCCAGCCAAAAGGCCAAAGCGTTATTGCATGTACCAGGAGGGAAGCACGAGTGGATTACTGCTGCTTTACGGGATGCAAACCAAATGTTTTGCAGTGATACAACACAGTCGTGTTTTGTTTTTGTTTTTTTTACTGTTGATTGACATCTGAATAAAAATAATCATAGTGTTGTGTTTCACTGTGCATTGCTAATGTGACCATGGCCACCCCAGACTCCCCTGTCCCAGATTTCACCCATTGTCATCTGGTCACCCTGTGTGAAACACAGCTGACAGCTCTGGAAAAGAAGTAAGTAGAGCATCTATTCCACCATCAGAACTGAGTAGATTTAACAAAGAGGATTGTCATATAGTTGAATATCCTGAGAAGAAAATGTGTCTTGTTTCAGTTCCCGTCTCACTCCTAAAGCATGCTGGGACAGGCTGATGCTCGTTTGACCAGAAATAGACATAGGCTGTTAAAAACAGTGAATACTGCCTGCAGAATACCCCAGACTGCTTTAATTGATACAAAATATTCCTCTCAAATCCCCAAAAAAGTAATAAAAATGTGTCATGAAAGACACATTAGCCTGGAATAATACCTATTTACATTTAAATTACATTTGAATTAACATAATGTAACTGTATAATGTGTGACTGAATGACAGTACACCTGCAAAAGGAAGTGTATGTGAGGCTTTTAACGAGTTTTTTATTCCAGCCACAGAATTATCAGAGTGGACACTATGGAAGTGTCGGTTGCTGTCTGCCAGGCGTGCCAGAGCTGGAAGCCTCTCTCCGATAGCTGGACCACTCACCCTCACTGAGAGCACTTTGATTTCCCTGCCAGGCTCCTGGGCTCTCCCGGCCTATCTCCTGCCCTGTGGCGTCATGAGCAGCAGGCACTCAGCAGCACCAGCTGCAGGGGAGCGGAGTGCACAGACAGGCCTGGAGGGAGCAAGTGAGGCCAGAGTCATCTAACAGCAGGAGGCAGCACAGTGGAGAGGGAGGCAGGTATCGCCATGTCAGCGTGAGATTCCTTCATCTGACCTCTGTTTTGACTGACAGGCGGTGATGAGTTGATTAACAACCGACAGACACATACAGTTCACATGCATCTGGTGCCTGATGCAATGATGCGTCAGTGAACTGGAGATGTTAAAATCAAATTTAAAGTGAAACCAGACAACTTTTTGACATTGTCATTTTGATGTATAACGTGAAAAAACAGTGTGATAGTTGCTGAAAGATGACTCCATTTGCTGCTAACTTGGTCTCCAATGAGCGCTGTTTTTACCATGATATTGTCTTTGACACTGGGGCGTGGGTTTGGGGGAAAAATGAAAATTCAGTGACGCTCTCTGTACTCTCTGTCCTAATTCGCCAGTCTACGCTGCAATTCTTAGCAACGGGTGACGTCAGTATGAGCTGATTAGCTCATCTTGCTCTGACTCGTCTCTGTAAACGACACCTTCAGTCGGCTCAAGCGAGGGTGGGCCAGTTTAGTCCGCTGCAGCTTTCCTAACAACCGTTTCATTTTAGTTTAAACTGGACTTAAAAGAGAAAGCGACAACAAACAAAAGAAAAGGCAAGCTGGCACAAATGGCTGCAGCGGGTTTCCTTCCCAACAAGTCTCATGTTACAGCCAATATTAGCTTGCTAGCTCGTTTGCAGAAGTTATCTACTGCAACTTTAAATTGTATCATGATTAAATATTTTTTGTAGATTTGTGGACTTCTTATTGCTAGTATAGTTAGAAACTACCAAATCTTATCTTAAAGGCATCTATCAATAGATTAATCAAACTGAGACACTGTCTGAAGTCTTTTCAGTTTCCCTTTTGGGACCATCTGTGCCAACTGTGCAGGGAAACTGGCTGATGGACCATTAACGGAGATGAAACAGCGTTCCCAAAACGCCCCATCACTCATAATTATGCGATAATAATTGATCCTAGGAAGTGTTGACAGAGATGTTTGAGTGATTTCAGAGCATTTTCAATAAATGTTACTTTCTCTGTCCATACTACAAAGTAAAAGCAGAGTTTCAAATGCATTCTCCTTTAAGTTTTTATATAATCTAAAATTGACATCAGCTTAGTTTGATTCTGGCTTTCACTCTGGTTCTTGTTAAAATCCTAGATTTTATTAAATGTATATTATTTGACCATTAAAAGAAACCTAGATATAAAAAAGCTGATGTTTTTCAATAATTATGAAGTCCTCTGTTTTGAAGATTCATTTTTGTTTATTCATGTTTTTAATCAATTCCTTTCTATAATGGCCCTCTAATCAGTTAGGCAACATACTGCAGGTAGAGCACATGTTTTCTGACCCTCTGTGCTTTTTAATGACTTCAGTCAAATTTAATTACATTTTCTGTCCATGCTTTACAAAAGTTGTGGGTTCTTCACAACAGCAGCTCACTTTAAAGTTGCAGTAGGTAAGTTCTGTTTGCAGGTTAGCAAGCTAAAGTTAGCTCTAGCATAAGACTCATTGGGAAGCAACTTCACTGCGTCCGTTTGCTCCAGCTTGTGTTTTATTTAATTTGTTGTCGCTCTCTCTTTTAAGTCCAGTTTGAACCGAGATGAAATGGTTGCAGGGAGCGATGCAGCGGAGTGAACTGGTCCATCTCAGCTCGAGCTGACTTCCAGACACTCTTGTTGGCAGAGGCAAATCAGAGTGTAAGACATGAACAGCTAATCATCTCATGTCGATATCACATGTCTCTAAGAAGCGCAGCGTAACCAATCAAGCGAGAGAGTACGGACAGCATCACTGATTGGGCAAATAGAACAGGAATAATAGGATTTTTCCCAAACCTGAATACAGAGGCTTGATGGAAAAACACGGAGATCTTGCAATACCCTCAGACACCATCACTTACTAATAGCTGTCTATGGGTATTATCACTTTTTTTTCCAAATAGAACACAAAAAAGTTATTGACGTTAACCATAAAGTTACCAACTGCAGCTTTAAGTTTATGTTGATAGGACTTCTAATTTTGGTACGTGTGTTTCAAAAGACAGTGTTGTTGCCTTTTGTCAGCAGGGAAGAGTAAATCGATACAAAGGCGCATGTGACAACTTTTACCTTCTGTTGTGTGGAGCCAAGCTAGCTAGTGCAAGGTTAAAAAAAAAAAAAAGAGTAAAACTTAATTAATCTGAACATCACTTTTAAAATCAATATGTGAAACCAGATTTCTTCAGGAGTTTCTGGAAATTCTCAGCAGGTTTTGATAAAAATGTCAAATGACTGTATCTATCTTCTTTCCAATATACCAAAAGCTGAACATTAGTAGCATTAAAAATATATTACATTTCAGAATGACAGCATTTATGAATCCACTACTTCACACAAGAAGTAATTCAATATTTTACTTAGTTTGAAGGTTTTTCATGTCTTGAAATCCAAGCAGTTATGAAATCAGTCAAATGTAAACAAACAGTAACAAGATTCAGAGCTGTTGTAACTTTGACACATGAGCAATGACATCATGACTAACAGGAAGCAGAGGCATTCACCATCACAGGCCTTTATTGCATTACGAATTATGTTTCTATTAAGCATTTGCGAAATGTTTAACCAGTAACCTGTTTGTGCTTTTCCAATATGCAATCCAAAACATATTCAGTTAAACATGAAGCAGTGCTCAAATACAGCGTATT
>JAQLOL010000020.1:22471891-22484269 GCA_029783665.1 Naso thynnoides
CAGACGGATCCTGTGTGAATTGGCGGACGGTGGAGTACGCCGTCGTTCCGGAGCGGAGCCGTTCCGGAGCCGTTCCGGAGCTGTTCCGCATCCAGTGTATTTTAGGGGTTAGTTTCTTGTCAGCATTGGCCATGGTGTTTCTTTGTGTTATCCCCCGGCATCAACACAGGAAGGAAATGGTGAACTAGTAAAGCCCACCTCTCGCTTGATTTGATTGGCTGCCTGGGCCAAGTGTGACATTGACAAGCGGTGCAATTCAGTGTCTTGTGCTGAAAAGTTGAGAATATTTTAACTTTTATGCGCATCTGAAAAACCTGGTGAAAAACACAGAGTGCGGCACAGGGGAGGAGCACACACCAGGCGCGCCGTACCATAGAAAAACAATGGTTTTGCTGGCGACACTATTCTGGCAGCGTATCTTGGTGAGATCCCCCTCTAAGGCAGGCAGGGCTCGAGGTCTCCATTCACTGTGCTGCAGCCTGTGCAAGCCTGGTGATAACATTTAAGGCCAGTATACATCGGCTGTGGGTTTGGGGGTTTTTGTTTGTTTTTTGGGTGTGTGTGAGATTAATTTACACGTCAACAATATTTTTTCGAATTTGCGATGGTCATGAGTACTTTCACACAGAACACAAATATTACACTGCAAAAAAAGTAACCTGTTTATTTTTCGCATCAAGGTAAATTTTTCCGAGCTTTCGCACTGCAGGCAAAGGCCTCAAACAACAACATCAACAACAGCTGAATCTCAATCTCAATCTCAACACAATATAACAACATCTATGTGGTCATTTAACAGCTTGTAGAAAAGTAGCCACCACCCGTCTGTCTGTACCGATACTACGCCCCAGCTCCCATCCTGTCCCGCACCCTGATCATGTGATGTTATTTTAAGCGAAAAATGTCTATTTGTCTCTTTCCACAATGCATGATCGGTCAGAATCACAACACAATATAGCAACATCTATGTGATTACTTAGCAACTTGTGGAAAAGTAGCCAACACGCTGTCTGTACTGACGTTTCAGACAGCATCCATCCTCCACAGCGAGAGGCAGGAGGCTCCACTGTGGTGAAGCAAAGTGAGCTGTCAAAACTCTGGCAAATTCCTATCCCTGTGTTTCTGTTACAAATTTGTAAATAGCAGTGTAAATAGCTTAAATCCGAAATGTGTGCATCCAAACTATTTGCATTTTTGTGTCGTTTAATCATTTAATAGTGTGTAAAGGCCTTTAGAGTTCCTTCTAAAAAGTACCACAAGGTGTTCTTTAAGAAATGGCGGCACACTTCCTTCAGACAACTTTAGAAACCGGCATAACAGGTGTATCTGAATCTGTCTGGTAGTTTCAGTCGATAAACCATCTTGGGAATCTGTGGATGGCGCATTCTACAGGTGACTGGTAATTTGCCCTGGGTATTTTCAAAAAATGGAACCTTTGCCGTGGATTTCAGAGAGACCGTAGACTGTATGCTAGCTCAGCTAACAGACTGCTAAATAGTAACAGGCTATGTCCTCCTATTCAGCTGCTTATGTTGATTGTCACATTGTGAATCTAAGTAATTTATTCCGCCAAAATATGGTTTTAAATTATATGCAGTCAGATACTCTTTACCAGTTTGATAGGAAATGCAACAGTTAGTTTCTATCTATCCATAAAGAAATGCATTTTCGTGCCTTGGGCACTAGGGGCATTATCCATATATGTACGGCTCTACGGACACCAGTCACATAAACGTGGCGTAAAAGATCTGGGTCCTTAGAAATAAAAGCAGTTGGTAAGCTGAAGCTGACTCTCTTGCAAATGTCACACATTCATGGAATTGTTAATTTCACAACAATACCTTTTCATTACCAAGTAACACCTCCATCCTCCCTTAAATCGCTGCTATACAGCTTCTGCCGATGATCCTATGTGACACTGTAAAATTCGATGCATTGAGGGTATGGAGACAATGGAGAAGGGATTAGAAATGGCTCACAAGTTTTATAAAAATCTAAGGATGGCTACGGGAACAAGCATTTCCATCAAAAATGTGAGCCATTATGGTCTGCCAAGCTGAACTGATCCTAAATAAACACTTCTGGTCACAGTCCCTCCACAAAATAAATAGTAAAGGTCATTTAACCTAAAGATCTGAGATATTTAAGATTGACATTTGATGCATTGGCTTGCACTGAATTTAAATTGGAATTTTTAAGGGATATATCCAACAAGTATTGTTGACACTTAAAAGAAATATAAGCTTGTGTCACTCGCAAGTCTGTATTTACATAGAATTTTATTTAAATGGCTTTATGTGTTTGAACTAGATGTTTTTTCTGACATATCTTGATACAAAGCTAAACAAAAGAGCACATTATTAGTAATTATTATTCATCAAGTACGCCCATTGGAAATATTTGTTTGGTGGTCAGGTCTTAAAGCAGGCATGTCAGTCTCCCTCCAAATATGTGAGCTGACTGACTGAAGGCTGCTCATGTGTGGAATCTGGCTGCTATGGCAACAGCTGGCAGGTGGAGGATGCAGGGCTTTTGTTAACATGTGTGGTCACGTGACAGCGGGATGTGACATCAGCAGAAAAATAACCAAAATAACATTTTTCTTTTTACTTGCTAACAAGGGGCTCCTGAGGCTTTACTAAGACAGGGCAATCTCTGCCTCCCTGTCTGTGTGTGTGTGTGTGTTTCTTTTTTCAAACCAGTCAGCGCTGAGCAATCATTTTCCCAAATCAATACATTTATCTAGTGAGAGCAAAAAGGTACAAAAAAGTGACAGTGCTTAGAATTTCTGCCACGATATTCACAAGTGTCACATATCTTAAATTACTTTTCAGGAATGGCAGATATCCACAGGAAGCATTTGACTGCCGTGACAGATTTACACTCGAGAAACTACATAATAAATGATTCACAGCCATGAATATATTTTCAGCCCCAACTGCTTTCCTTCATCAAGCACATCGTCCCTGTAAGGATCCTTCATACAGCACATCTAAGCTGTCAGATAGCGCAGTGTTTTGACAGAGCTATCACATCAGTGGATGAATACATTTGTCTTTTACACAATTTCATCTTGTGACTGACGCATATGATCAGGAAGACACCTTTCCCATGGCTTTTATCAGGAAACCATTATGCTAATCATGCATGACCGAATCCATTTCATGTATTAGGCCTGGAGGGAGAGGTTAATTTGATCAATTTTTGTAAGAAGCTCTAAAGAGACAACACAGGGTTCAAAAATAAAAAGCTACAAGACGTCACATTAGCTCATTAACTGGACAAGCCCTGATGACTTGAGTAGGAAAAGGGAAAACAAGTAATGAGAAAACTGCTTGGCATGATCGAGATCTAATAATAACAATAATGTTGCTCACTTCTGCTCAAATCAACCAAGCAAAAGAAAAGCTTAAAACTAAATATTTGGGACCAGCGTAGGGTTGTAAATCATTGGGGTTTTTTCAGTACCGTTGTTAAATCAATACTTTTAAACAGACATTTTGAACATGAAGGCTAGAACATACCGCCTTATGCCTACATATTGTTAGCTGTTGAAGTTTTTCAGTACTCTTACGTTATAATCACAAAAGTGTAAGCTAACAATAAAAATGAATTGCATCATACTGATACGACCCCACACAAACTTGACAGGTCGGTTACATCAAAGTCCTTGTAGGCAAGTCTTGCCACTTGGCGGCCATCTTGGCAACACCCTTAGGTAGCTACTTCAGACAAAGACGACCAGAGCCCTAGCTCAATGAATGGGGAGATCGCCATAGCTTCACTTTCAGCGATCATCAGGACATAAAAACAACATGAATAGAATCAGCAGTCAATTCTAATAAAAAAGCGCTTCAAAGGTTGGGTGAAGTGCAACAAAATAACGTTTAAAACAACTTTATTCAGGTTAGAGAATTCAACGGGTTAGAGAATCAATGTCGTGACTCTCTAAGCTGCAGCACAACAGTGTGATTGGCTAATAGATTTCCCGGTTCGTCTGTAAACGAAGCATTTGATTGGCTGTTGGGGGGAAGAGGTAGAATATGTGTCATCTTTGTCGTTACAGCCTTTTCTATTCCAAATGATCTAAGCAGTGGATGATATTTTATCCTTGACCCTTGCAGTGATCTATGAAATTCTTCCCTCTTAAACGTTCTCCTTTTCCCAGCACCTGACTCTGTTAATGACACTGGTCGCGCTGTTGCGCAGCAGCTCTGCCTTTCAGTTCGTGCTTGCAGTGCGCGACCAGCGAGTGAGGCGCAGAGACGCAACATTGCACATTAAAATTTTTTTTTAAAGAATATTATGAGGTTTTTTAATGTGACCTTAGCACACTGCCTCACGATGGCAATGTTTTGGACTATAACTGAGCAATTCGACAATGGTTTAAACAAGAGCCAGGCTTTAGTATTGGTTTGCCGATATAGATATCGGCATCGGCATATATGTTCTCTGATATGTGACAATATTAAACAGTTTTTTAAGGCCAGAAAAAATGCTTGCACTATTAATTTAAAATGGTGTAATTATCTAGTTTGTCCAGCAGAGGGTGGTCCATTATTTAACAACTATTATGTGAAGCGTTACCTGTTCACTACACAGTTTGAAATAAAGTTTGTTAAAATGTAAGATATCCTGCAGTATCTACATCGGCCCCAAAAATCCAACATTGGTCAGGCCCTCGTCTAAACCTTAAAACACCAGTATCAGCAACACTGCCATGCGAAATTGTAATACATCATTTAACAATATCAGCCAAATGCTGTCTTACCTATCCTGTCCAGTCTGTCAATGGCAACCGTCTCAAAGGCCCTCCTCATCATGGGATACTCCTCCAGCACCTCATTGAAATTGTCCACGGACAGAGAGTACAGGCGACAGTAGGTGTCCGCTCGCACGCTGGCTGTCCGTCTGCCACGGGTCAGCAGACAGATCTCTGACGGGGTGAAAGAGACACCAGACGAGAGACAGTCAGATCACACAATGGCAGAGTGACAGATTTCATGGTGTCAGACAGTGACAGAGAAAAGAACAAAGATGCTAGAAAAGAGGAGAGGTTTGATTTTGAGCAGTCTGAAACTGATCCCCTGATGTCAGACTATTACAAAAAAACAACATACATGAAAGATCTTTTATTTATTTGATTAAAAATGTGAAGTTATGAAGTTTTAGCTTTGCTTGTTTTCAGTCTTGTCAAGAAGATCTTGGTTTTTGCCTCAGTTGATGTCCAGATGCAATCAATCAATTCAGTGTTTTGGCAAATAATCAATACCAACATAGCTCAGAAATGAATATCACTTGGTTACTAAAGGGCATATTTATAGAGTGGATGGTGGCGGGTGATTGAAACAAAATTTTGCAACATCGGCAGCCACTATCTGTCCCACCCCACTGTGCTAATGATACAACACACACAAACTCAAGGTTTTATAGCTGTGAGTTTTATTCTTTGTAAATTCAAGTTTCTTTTTGCGTAATTGCAAAAGCAGCAGAGTCCCTCTGTGGATTCTCTTGCCTATGTGCATTACATTACATTTATTTTCAGTCCACTTTGACCCAAACTTTCTGTGTTTTTCAGTCTGCTGGTCATTTAAATATCTGCATTTGTTGAGCTTTTCTAAAGTCCTGGCTATACAAAAGTTTAGGCCAATAGCAAATGTTGTGATTAGACTGAAATGGTCCAATGCATTGCAGTTGTTAACTGCAGTCAGTGTGAAGGGGTATTTCCTCCAGCACTGACAGCCATGCGAAAGAAGCAGACTTTGCATTTGGAGATGTGCAGCTTAGCTTCATTAAATTCAGTTGTTGCTCTTCTCTTACACGAGTATCTTCTTTTCTCCAGCTTTTTTCTTTCATGGGCTAAGGCTGACTGTTGTCTTGACAACCACATTCCCCCCTTTTTTCCCTGCCTGAAAGGTCGACATCCCCTGACTCTGTTTGGAAAGGAGAAAAATATTCTGTTAAGGGTGTGCAAAGATTCTATTAACAGCATGCAAAGGGGCACTACACCGTAATGGACTGTAATGCTGCGTTCACATGTGTTCAGCGGTAGATAGCAGACGGACTACGTGTTCCAGTCTGAACAGGCCATTGGAATTGGAAAAAAAAAAAAAACACTTCATTTTTTGCATGGATTGAGCAAACAAGATGTAACATGTTAATTAGTGAGCTTTGGTGAGTAGATTTTGTGGCCTTACCAAAACAAAATCTGCCTGCCAGGACCTCTAAAGGTCACTTATTAACATGTTGAATCTTGTTTGTTTAAAGGAGAAGTTCATTTTTTTGCACATGAAGCCTTATAATAAGGATTTTTCCGATCATATACGATGTTCTACGTTGCTTTTACGATGAACAGTGCAGTGCTGAGAGCTGGGGCTCATTGACAACGTCACCGCTAGGCTAGCTTCCACAATAGATTCAAAGGGGCATTTCCAGAGTCCTTCAAAAAACACAATAAACGCTTGTTTCCAAAGACGATAAACTGAGTGGTCAGTATAGTGTCTGCTGATGTTCTGATACAAAAATTGTTGCATTTGTGCTTTGCATTGAGTTATATTTGTGGAGCTATTTTCAGCCGGCCCCCTCACATTTTTTTTTCTTGCACCTTTAAGGACTGCATTTCAGTTTCATTGTACAATGACAATAAAAACATTCTTTCTTTCTTTCACATCACAGCCGTTAGTAAACTTCCGTGTGATTTTGTAATAAAAGTCATTTTCACAGCCTTCATCCTCAAGCACAAACTCTTCCACATCTATTTTGCTCAAGGTGTAAAGTTAGGCTAAAGTTATTTTTGCCCAGTAGTGATCAACGGAGAACTACAAACTTTCCAAAACAATCAATCTTCCAGTTTCCGGTGGCTGAGGGAAATCTAAACCTCGAGGTGATGTGTATAAATAAAACTCAATGCAAAGCACACTGTGCGACAATTTTTGTATCAGAACAGAGACGTCAGCAATGAGCTCCAGCTCTCAGCACTGCACTGTTCATAAAAAAGTGATGTAGAACACGTATATGATTGGAAAAATCCTTACTGTAAGGCTTAATGTGCAAAAAAAACCAAACTTCCCCTACAGACAAAGGTTAGCTGCCCCACCGTTTTCCAGCTTTTACGCTAAGACAACTGTTTGGTATTTATGCTCTTGACTGACGCTGGAATAGAAAGTAAGATTAGCCATCATGTTTGGATTCAGGCCACAGCTTTCTAGGTGTTCTCATTGTGACACATGCAGTGTCACTATTCAACAGATGCATACCGTATGTACAGTATATTCACACAAAATCTTTGTATTTAGCTTTGTATTTAAATGTTATTTAAACCTGAAGGACAAAACTTTGGTCTTCTCCTCCTGGCAGTGACAGCTAATGCTCCTCCATACTCTGAGTTGCTGTAGCTCACTCCACAGTGGTTGCTTTCTCCCTGAACTCTGGCAAACCCAGTCATTGGTGGGTAAGGACGTAAAAATCTGGTGCACCAGCACAGGAATGTCTAACAGACAGATTTAATAACTCCGATATCCAGGGAGATTTACCTGGCAGTGATAACCAGCATTGTGTGAACTCATTTTTCAAGGGCTTAAATGTAACAGACGTTCACTTGGAAAGAGTCCTGCACACCAGCTTTTAGTGTGACCTTGAGGATGACCGTGTTTTCTGCCTATCTGTGAAAGGATTTACACATCCACAGCAGATTATCTCAGCTGCTTTCTGTATGTTCAAGGTTTTGCTCCTCATGGCCGTCAAGCGGCTCTAATGGAAGTAAAAGGTGTGCCTTTGCATTACTCTGTCTACTGTTGATTCTGTGATTCTGAACGAAGCGTGGCCAAATTAGCGAAATGTCAATGGAAAAAACATACGTTCGCTCTAAACTAAGTTTTGTAAAGTCAAGTATGCTCCACTTTTGTATGAGTTGTGGAAAAACAAGATGCCCCAGACATCCTTTCAGAAATTGTCAGCTGGGATCTTCCTTGTTATACGTGCACACAACACACCCATTTGCATACTTTTGGCATCATTAGTAGGAAGTTTTGGGAGACGATAACTAATGAAACCATCAGGGCTGCATCAAGAAGCTGTTCAAACAGCTCTTTAATCATTTGTAGCTTGTGAATCACGCACCTGTGCTCCTCAAATATGATTAAACAATACTGAGAAATGAGTAAAGTGAATTTTAGCAGTGATTTCTTTTCATCTGGGACAAACCAGTTTCTGGTTCCACTGGTGGAAAATTTAATATCCAAAATTCTGTATTGCATTTTTTTTTTTCCTGATTTATTTCCAGCAAAACTTTTCCTGTTTCTGGTACCCACTAAAACATATTTTTTTCTTTTGATTCTAAAAGAATCTGACGGTTCATAGATGATCAGATAACTATATAAGCCTACCCTCTTTTCCATCAGGGCTGGGAGATAAATCGATTTTAAATCGAAATTCAAATTAATTTGTTGGGATGTTAAAAAATAAAAATCATGAAAACAGGTTTTCCCGTTAATTAGGGCAAATATGGTAGCGTTTGACTCTGTCTCTCTCAGCTCTGGGCTCATATTTTTTATAAGTGAAGCTGCTAAAAGTGAGGCTGGCACTTAATCAGTCCCAGATTGGGGGATTCATCTTTGTATGATCAAACCTTTATTTAAAAAAAAAAGTTTAGTTTGAACAGAGTTAAATTGTCACTTCTTTCCGAATCGGGAAATTCTTGTTTGACTAAAATAAAAATGCATTTGAGAAAATTGAGATATTGTCTTTTGTGTTGGAAAAAAAAAAAAGATTAAAAACAAAAATTGCATATGGTTTGAAAAAATCGGGCAGTTTATTTTTATGTCATATCACCCAGCCCTAATTTCACTATTGCTGATATAAATTGTTGTAAAAACAAAACACAGATGTGACTTTGCCATTCACAACAGCAATAAACATAAGCCTATGCAATTAAATAGAAAGTGGACATACAAAACTTACATCCCAGAATTTTCACTTAAGTGGCTATTTAACAAAAATACTGCAAAAATAAAGTGATGGTTGTTGCTAGACAAGCTGTGCATTGTTCTGCCAGATACCAATTTGGAAACAAATAGCCAAAGGGTAAGCTGCAGGCTCAGTGTGCGTTTACAGCAACTGAGATTGTTTGCACAGCTGTGTCTTTTTCTAAACATCTTGATACAATAATGGAGCCAATCCAGCCAAAGTTTGCCGAAGAGAACATGTGCCAGTAGCACCAGGAATGTAAATGTCAGGAGAAGAATGTACATATCGCTGTATTCTATAAATATGACTTGAAGCAAAGTCACATGTTTGGCCTGACATCACTTTCTACTTCCCGCTGCTTACTAATTGGGAGATTTTTACCACAAATGCTGCCCCTCCAATCCAAGTCCACTGCTGGTTTTTGTGTTGGAAGAGAGAGCTGTGATTTCCTCCCAGGCTGCAGGGATGAACAGTCTATGCTTGACATTACAAATGGCCCTGTCATCAGCGTTGTGCTGTTGTAATTAGCTGTTAATAATTGGATGTGTGATGTGTATGTGCATGTGTGTGCCGCGTATCCGCTCCACTTCAGCAGTGCCCTCGGCTGCTGGCACATCAACATTACTGTCAGTGAACTCTGGTCCGCTGCGAGGGGGGCAGCGGATGTTAAAATGCAGCCCAAACCATCAACCCACCAGTCTTATAAAAAGCGTGTGTGGGTGTGTGTGTGTTTGTTCACGCCCATGTGGGTTTTTATGGGTGGCGAAATGCAACAGAGGCACCACATGTTCTCAAACAGCCATAGAGGAACAACAGCCCGGAAAGTGGAACAGAAGTGGCTTTGAGGCAAGACTGCACGAGAAGTGCAAATAAAATGTCAGGGTTTTATTTTCCCCTTCATCAGCCTGTTGTTACCATTTCTATTAAAATATTTACACACACACACACTTGTGATATTACAAGAGTCAGTTCCATGAGAGTCAGTGTGTAGAGAACGTTTGTCTGGGAGCACTGAGCAGAGGATAAGATAGAATAAGAAAGAACCAGTCATTAATTTTCTAAAATAATTGCGTTACGTTATGTAATTTTGTTATTTTTTATTATGTCCTGTTCTACTCTGTTCCATTATTTTCTATTCTGTTATTGTATTCTGTCATTGAATATTGTATACTGTTAGTGTTATTAACGTGTTGTCATGTTATGAATAGAACAAAACTGGACATAGAGTAGAATACAGAAGAACAGAGTAAGAGGAAAGAAGGGAACAGGGTTTCTAGTCTGTTCTATTCCATTCTGTTCTACTGAGCTATGTCTTGTTCCATTCCACATTATTCAATTCTATTCTAATAATTTCTATTGTATAATGTTCTATTAATTTATAGCCTGTTTCGTTACATATAGCTCTGTTCTATTTTATTATGTTCTGTTCTTCTACGTTTCAATTCTGTTCTAGTCTCTTCTAATTAGTTATGTCCTTGAATTCTTTGGAGTTCTATTTTATTTTAGTCCATTCTTTTTCATTTTGTCATGTCATAAAATGGTATGTTTATTCTCTACTCTATTTTTATCCTACTATACCATATGTTCCACAGTAGAACAGAGTAGAACTAAATATAGTAAAATAGAATAGAAAATAATAGAATATAACAGAACAGAGTATTCTAGCAAAGACCTGTTCTGTTTGATCATATTCCATGTATGTTCTATTCTATTATATGACACTGTAGACAGAATAAAATGTTACGGTGAAAATAGAATAGAATAGAATAGAATAGAGCAGTAACTTTGAATGTGACAAAGACGCTGACATACCTCCAAAGTAGGATCCGTCCATCAGCTTCATGCCGATGTTTCCTTTGGTCAGGACGCTGACGACTCCGTGCTGGATGAAGTACATCTTCTTGCCGATGGTGCCCTCTCTGACGATGTAGTCTCGAGGCTGGAAGACTTCAAATCTCAGTTTGGTCAGCATGGCGGTTACAAAGTTGGGATCAGCGTTGGCAAACAGCGGCATGGAGGCGACCAGCTTCCGGCAGTTAAAGTTGACGATTTCCTAAACAAGAACAGAAAGCGGCTTTTGATCAGAACTTTGTATTGGATGTTCAAAGACTGTTGGACATGCATGTTACAGATGATGGCAGTTTACGTTTCCATGCAGCACTGCAGCATTGTTCAAAAGGTTCATTTGGCATTTCAGAGGGAACAAGAACTAAGATTATTGATTTCATGATTAATTAGAGAAAAAAAATGACGGTCGGAGTATATTGGGGGTTTTTTGTTTGTTTTTAAAAAGGGACATTAAAACAGCTTTTGTAAAAAAAAAAAAAATAAATAATAATCAGATAATAAAAACACAAATTCCACTGTAAATTTTTAAGCATGTCAATCATCCTCCTCCAATGGATCCTGGACCCATTACATGGGTTAGTTACAGTTAGTTGCTTGTTCAAGCCTTAGTTAGTTCAAGCTTTAGTTCCCGCAATTTGATTGGCTAAGAGACATTAAAAACGTGACAATATTTCACCACAACTTCACGGTTTCCTCACTCTGTATGTATTAGGTCTACTCCACATCAACACTTAGGCGTTGCCATGGCAATATTCTAATTTACAGCTGTGATCAACAGTTACACTGTAATGTTAATTCATTCAACCGCCGTTAATCGACCAGCCTAAAACATGAATTTCTTTCAAAAGATCATCAGTTGAACTGGATGAACGGGACATGGGCTGTTTACACCAATCACAGCCTCGGGACCACTTCCATCCAGAAGCTGTCAGATGCGGGACTTGAAGTGAGGGAGATCATGACAGTCAGTGGGCACCGGTAAGACGTTGCTTTAACTATGTAACATTACTGTAGAGTCGCGATGGCGATGTGTGATACTAATTAGGCCGAATGATAGTTGCACCCTTAATAAATAATGTTTGTCTTGCAGGTCTGAGAGCTCATTGAAAAGTTCCTGGAAGCCATCCGTGGACGGCAGGAAAAGATGGAGCCACATACTGTCAGATCAGTCCACAGAATCGGCCTGTCAAGCGACAGTCAGCTCTGCTTTCGCCCCACACTTATTTCACTGGCTGCACAATCAACGGCAACGTGCAGAGCAATTTGTATACTGATACAAAGTAGCGTAGTGCCTGCTGTGAGTGCCTGGCGCAGCGGCAGCCTCTGTGCGCTGCGTTGCCAAGGCAACAGTGAGAATTTAATCCTGAGGGAACTGGGTTTTTTTGGCGGAGCCAAAATAAATGCTTAAATAATCTATTTTATCACTTTTCTTCAACATTTTCTTACTCAGCACTGCTATTTAAACTGTTGTTAAACTGTTGTATAAAAGCCTGCAGCCTCGTGCCAAAGACAGAACCACAGTCGTGACAATATTACAGTACAACATCACGACCTTGACTGTGATAA
>JAQLOL010000020.1:22495894-22522581 GCA_029783665.1 Naso thynnoides
AGAAAAGTTTTGCTTTATTATCGGAACGTTGGAAATTTACTCGCCTGTCTTTCAGTGCCTTATGGAGGGAGGCAACTGTCCAGTCCGAGATCCTGGAGGACGGTCGGCTGGTGGGAGATTTCGGCGAAGCGCCGTGGCGACGTGATCGGCTGCGGGTGGAGACGCCGGTGTCCCGATGGCCGCGGGTGGTCGCCCTCGCCGGTGACGGGGAAGCATGATCTCGGCGCCTACCGGAGATTCTAGACGCGGGCCTTCCTCTGCCTTTTTTGGCTGGTGGAGATGGTGGACTGGGAGGTGTGGATGAACCATTGGAGGAGTTGTAATTTTGCAGATCGAGGAGTGATGAACCAGGCGGAATGTGGATCGTGGAAGGCACCGTGCTTGCGGGAGTCCCCTTGCTCTTTTGCCGGGCACGGAGCGCGGATGGAGGGGTCTCGGGCACGGAGAAAACTGGAGAAGTCGCTGCTTGTAGTGTTGGATCTCGGCGTGTTTGCTGATGACCTGCGAAGGCTTCGTCGTCAGACGGAGATAAGGAAATGCAGTCCATGGGTTCGGTGAGTTTATTTCTTTTTCTCGTGAGCGCTATGCATGCGAGTGCGAATGCAAGAGCGAGAAACAGGGGAGAGGGGCAGGCTTGGCTTTAGTAGGGAGCTGGAGGACCGTGATTGGCGTGTGTTCCCGCTCCTGAAACTGCGCTTTGATAAGCTTCGATTGTGATTTTGAATGAATCTGATTAGGCCTTGTTATTTTTATTTGATCTGATTTATTTATTCATCACCTTGGCATGTCCAGGCATTTTGAAATATTTCTCCCATGACTTTTTCTCTCCCCTGATTGACAGGAACAGCACCCTGTCTTTGTGTGGGGTTTTTCTTTTTGTTGCTATTTTTTAAGGTTTACTTGTTTAAATGTATTGTCTGTGTCCTCCCCTCACACTTGTATAGTTTAATTTAGTTCAGACTCAGCAATATAAATAAACAGCTGACCACTGTAATTTTTCACAGATATTACTAAAAAAATTTTAAAAATAGTGAATTTGTTATTTTCAGTAGTGGATTAACACAAATTAAGTATTCCTGAGAGAATTTTGGGCAGCAAGATGGTGGGATTGGAATGTTCAGTGTTTGTGTTCACGGTGTTGAGAACTCTTCCGGCAGAACTGCCGCTCACAGCGTCTTTGAGCGCCGCGGTGGGATTAATACTGAATTCTGAGTGTCAAATATTACCACATATGGTTTACATTGGAGTTAGTTAAAATCCCGCTGTGTCTGATTAAGACACAAAAGGGAAACTTTGTGCATCACAAACTGACACTGAAGAGCCACGGCCAAGTGCCAGTTTTTGACAAGCCTGGAGTGAGACTGTTGGGTAAAAAGGAACCATGTCAGCTAGTGCAACGATGTGGTTCAATGTTGTGATTTCATAGTGTTTATTAAACTGTAGCCATTTCACTAATTTAACAAATTTGATGCACATTTTGAAATTTTGCATTAGAAAAGGTAAACGGCAACGGCAAAATTCGGGAAAGGACCAAAAAAAATCTGCTATTTCCCCAAAAAAGTTTTCTCTCTGACTTAAGGTGGTTTTTGCCTTTATCTAAAACAGTTAATGCACAAAATGGGAGATAGAAACAGCTGTTTCAAATAAATTGTGACTTAGCAAATAATTATTTGCTGGTTCCGCTTTGTAAAAGAAGCAATTGGCTAACGTTAGTACAAGAAGCTGATACTGCGTCTTTCTGGATATTCCTCAAATGTGCGAAAACAAAGCTGATAACAACAACAACAACAACAACAGGTGCACGTTGAGCGATTTGGAGAACAAAGTCTTATTAGATCTCATCCGTACAATGTAGATGTACAACTTTAGATGGAAAACAGCAACAGAATGCCACCATGATTTGCTTCTGGTCCAAACCTCTACTTCCACCGTGTACGTCAGCCATGTGTAACGTTGTCTGGGGTCCGTTTCATAGAAAAGGTTCAACAAACTCTGAGTCTAACCCTGAACTCTGAGTCGATTTGCCTTCAGTTTGAAACTCTGAGTTTCTGGTTCCAGAAAAGCTGACCTGAGTTAGTTAAGTTAACTCTGAGTAAGTTCACTATGAGTTACACACGTGCACCATGACTATTAAAACATTGATGGAGCACTGACACTACATTTCACCATGGCAACAGTGGACAAAAAGAGTTCTGCCTACCTTCCTCTGCTGGAATTACAAATCTGCATGCACACATATGGTGAGTATGAACATATTTTTAGGAAAAAAAATAAAATAACCCTGCTGCATTGCAAAGGAGAGAATTAGAGTGGGAGAAAACTGCTGCTCCAAAAAATGTGTAAGTTTGAAGGCTAGTTTATTTATTTAACATTTATATTAAATATAGAAATATAATGAGGAGGCTCAGGTGTGACAAGCTCATGGTGGTACCTCACTTAATCATATTTATTAACAAAATAAAAAATGTTATTTCAGCGTGCCGCTTCATCCCCAACATAGTGGGGTTTTTTTCCCCACACGTCCTCTCACCTTTAATCCATTTAGTTAATCAGGTCTAAATAAATTAACAATTGAGCAATGCTGGTGATGAGTGGATGGATAAGATTATGCAGATATATAACAGACTGTAAAGAAACACGATAACTGCAATAGATGGTGATCTGGAAATGATAACACACGGAATCTCAAAGTCATCTCCTGGTGTTGACCACGTGTTAATCCCTGCACAGTAATGCTTCCTCTTCATCTATAAAATCCTCGACAAAAGACACGGCATGCTCGATACAAAAGTATGTTTTCTATAGTACGACAGTCGGTAAAAGTCTGCAAGATGCGCGTGATACAAGGACTGACTGAGTGAATGAAGGAGGAAATGAAACAGTGTTCCTGGTGCTGAAAGAGGGAGGAGACAGAGAGAAACTCGAGGTTTCTTTACGAAAACCTGCCACTGAGCAGGTTAGGTTCACAGTCAGCGTCCATAGTTAGCCTAGCGTCAGGGTTAGGGTTAGCCAAGTTTATTCGCTCCAGACAAGTTGTTGGAAACACTCCTAATTTGCATTCTCTGTTTTGCGAGATCTCAGAAGTTTGCTTTAAATTAGCTTTATGATTAATGAGAACATGACTAATGAAGCTCTATGGCATAGAGAAAGTAATGACGTCAGCTCCTGATACGAACACTAACTACACGTTGGTAGAATAAATGTGAGTTGAGGTCTGCACATGAGATTTGTTGTCAAGAAGAAAAATACAGAATTACAGCGGTCCAAATCTAGCGTCTGTTCAACTGGATCTCACAGCCGTCAACAGAAAACAGAAGTGTAAATTAAGAAAATAGCATCTCCGGGAAAGGCTACTGAAGCGAGTGTAAGATTAAGATGTCAAAGAAGGTCAAGATGCTCAAGAGTAAAATGTCTTCGTGAGGGATTATTATAAAGTTAGTGCTCTTTGGCAACAGGACAGTGAATGTGGAATTGTCTTAATAATCAATGCCCTTGTTTGTAACAGAAAAAATAAAATAGATAAATAAATAAGAATTACTTGATCAAATACTACCACTGCTTTTTCCAGAGTGGGCCTTTCAGAAACACTGGATTTTTTATTTGTCAGAGAAATGCGGTTTGACTTTTAAAATATAATTATTGTCTCTCTGATCAGTCAAAGAACTCCCACTGCGAGAGTGTCAGTCACAGTTTATGTAACAAGTCTGCATTTGAGACCAGCTTGACTTTTGTGCTGTTTCTGAAAATTTATTCAGAGTCCTGGTAGCAGTATGCTGCTGAAGTCCAACAAAATATATTTATGGACTGAAACTGAAAGTTATATGTAGTTACACATGATGCACTTTGTGTCAAACATGCCAACACAATTAATAAATAGTTGAATTCTGTTCTACTTCAGTGCGCAGGTTTTGAGTTGGTGGCCTATGAGTACAAAATGTAACAGTTATTGAAATGAATGAAAATCTAAAGTGAAATCAATGAAGAAGAAAGTGTCGACTTTGATGCAGATGTTTTATCACAAATTAATCTGTGCGTGCTGCACTTTTCTGCCCGCAGCCAAAGAGCAATCTCTGTATGTTGGATGATCTTCTGGATTATGATTTGTTTGAACTGCCTGCAGGGGAAAAGAGAGAGAGGTCTGCTGGGCGAGCCAGACTGACTTTAAATGTGAGAGGGATTGACACGCTGCGCTGTCAATTTATAAACTCATCACATGATGCTTTCAAGGCATTGTAGAGACAGGATTCCTGTTCAGCTCAAAGGTCCATCCAGAATTTAAAAACTGCCACGCCTGGATGATGTGACACACCAGAGGAAGGAAGGAAGAAGAAGAAAAGGGAAAAAAAAAAAAAGCAAACTTGCAATCAAATTCAGCTCTGCTGGTACCGTGAGAGTTGTCAGTTTCCTATTTTTACCTGCATAAACACGTTAATTCGGTGTGAAAAAGGTATGTGAGGTCTCAGCCCATGCAGACTCAGAATAGATGAACGCTGAATCAAAGACTCTCAATAATCATCATCATCATCATCATCAAACCTTTATTTACACTCGTAGGGCATTGACGTTTCCCTCATTTCCAATGACGACGGGTTTACAGCAAGGACAATGCACTCACACACAACAGCAACAACAGATAAATGAGCCAAATACAGTAAAATAAATAAAATAAAGTTAAAAACAGCTGCAATTTGATAAGTTAAGATTAAAGACCAACTGTTTAAAAACAGTGGCAGATGGGAGCACCTCTAACTTAAGGGTTTGTTGCAGAGCATTCCATGTGCTAGGGGCATCGATAAAAAAGGCTGTTTGTCCAAGATCTGAACGAGCACAAGGAACCCTAAGAGTGAGCCAGTGACTGGATCTGGTTTGATAGGAACCATGACTCCAATGCAGTAGAGGAAAAAAGATAGGGAGGAAGTTTACCACTAATAGCTTTAAAAACAAATAAGTGCCAGTGGTAACTGCGCCTCAAAGACAGAGAGGACCAGCCAACCTTACTGTAGAGAGTGCAGTGGTGTGTATTGTAACTGTCACCAGTGATAAATCTAAGGGCAGAATGATAAACAGAGTCTAATTGCTTCAGTGTAGATGTAGCTGCATGCCTATAGATCACATCACTATAGTCTAAAACTGATAAAAACACTGCTTCAACAACAATATGCATGCTAACATTCTAATGTCAAAGAGGGAGAGTGTTTGATATGTTGACCATTGTGGTTCAGTTTAGGGAGAAGTGCAGAAATGAGTTCCAAGATTTACACTGAAATACGGAAAAACAAACATGAAAGCATGAAACATCGATAACCGCATATGATAGGTCCAAATGCAAATCCAGTCAAGTGGGGATGTTAACATTTTCTCATTCCAGGTGAGCAAACAGGCCACAGACACCAGTTTGTCTTATACAGCCGCACAAGATACATCTTAGTATTTATGTGTGGTACACAAAACCATCCAACCAGAAAAGCTTTCCAACATGTGGTTAATGTGAAACAGTTGCAGTTTGGTTAGATGTAGGAACCAAAAGTGCTGAGTAGGTTTCACTAATGATCTCAAACACAAACCACAGACTCCTGGCTAAGGGTCCTGCGTGTGACCCACCACTGAGCCTTGACCTCCAACCCTTTTGGAATTTTGTCAGGTGCAACAGTTGCTTTGGGTGACAAATATTTCATGAAAGGGTTTGCATGGAGTTGGTTCAAAGTATGGTGTTTCTCACACGGATGCTAAAGGGTGAGGTAAAACTTTGATACTTGATGCTACTGAAGTGACCAGGCTGCTATTTTCAGACCTGAAATGCTTACCAGAGACTTTAATTAATGGGTGAGAGATGAACAAATACAACAGGTTCTTAAACTGTGAGGAAAGACACTGTGGACTTTATCTTGCGCTTGTCTGTGGCACAAGGTGATGAGACGGCGGGGAGTCTCCAACGTCAATGAAATTTAAGAAAGAAAGGAAGAAAGACAGACAGAAAGAAAGAAGGAAAGAGAGAAAGAAAGAAAACTGGTCTGAAATTGCGTCAATCGTTACTTCGTCTTCTGGTATTACCAGGACAGCTAAACAATTCATTCCCAGCAACATTTGGTGGAAGAAGCACAATAAGAAAATCTCTATGGCTGGATCACTGTGCAAAATTACACACAGTTACCCATCGTGCCTTAACAGAAGTAGAAATAATTTTTCTTCCTGTGTCAGGACGGTCTCGTATGCCTTGTTATTACGTCTTGTTCATCATAATTATTTCATCTTTGATTTTCTGGATCTGCTAAACACAGGCGCAAACACTGTGTGCCTGTGCCTATGACTGATCTGTAGAGATGATCCCACTGCTGTGATCCCATCTGATTAACCAGGGTTAATAAGAACATGTTATGATTATAACAATTCCTCCATTATTCGTGTGAATAATTTTAGAGACACATTATGCACACAGTCTTTACTTAGATATTTATTTCTGATGAGGTGGTTTTGAGGATCAGATTTTTCTCTGAGCTGGGTGCAAGATAGCAAGTGGGCCGAGACACACATTCATTCTCCCTCCATTTTCAGACCCCTCGCCCACTGGCACAAAGACAAGGTGCGATTGCATTTGCTATCTTATGGACGTGGCATAAATGATATCTGCGCTGGGGGTTATATAGCAATGACACTTGCCCCAGCACCAGCTTTGCTGTGTGTAAGATAGGGCCCTGTGTGCCCATATTGTGTAGCCCTCTGTAAGTGTGCCGTGTATTCATGTCTGTATCACCTTGGGAATGTAACAGTAGATGATGCTGTGCTTGTCATCCACGATGAAGTTCCTGAATTCACTGTTCCTCAGGTTGTCTACACTGCGCTCCTGGGCAGAGTCTTCTTCACACATTTCTCTCAGCTGCTGCTTTCTTGTTTTCTGATTGTGATGGATCCTAACGGCTGTGATTAGAAGATTTAGAAAATGTAACAACTGTCCACACTTATTGGTTCTAAGCTACTGTTACAGTGCTTGAGGATGGCTTTTTTTCTTTAGGATAAAACAGCATGGGTAAATAACATAGAAAGAACAGCTGTATAATTAAACTGTCTCACACAATCAAAAGTAATTATTGGTGAAGTAACTGACCTGGCTGATCCGACTGTGGATTCCAAAGCACAAGCAACCCATAATTACAACATACCACATGCCTTTTTTTCAGTAACAAAGACACACATAGACATAAACTAGCCTCTGGCTAACAGTGGCTCATTTAAAGAAAAGTATGATTAATGTGCACTGTCCTCTCTAAATAAATTTTAAAAAATAAATTAAAAAAATTCACCTTTGTAACCTTGTAAAATGTCCCTTTGGTAAAAGACACAAATGGATCCCACAATTCCAAGTAACAGGAGCAGAAAGAGTCTTCCCAGTGTCTTCATGGTAACTGGAGTTGTTGCCTGGTGTCAGTGTATCAGCCTTTGTTGGTAAGTCAGACACACAAAAATGTAACTTAAATTTTGAAATTTTAAGGACATAGTCCATGAAAGGTTAAAAGCCATTATCTCATAAAATTATTCTATTCAACTGCCATAATATAACAATCACAAAAATACATACAAGCTTTAGTCAAACTTTACTGCCAAACATAGCGGCACACATAAAAAATGTTTTCTTCTGGTATATGTGACAAGTAGCCTATGATTCTCAAAACCACAATAAATTGAAGCTGAAGTCATCTGAATCTGTTTTATTGTCCTCAAATTAAGTATTGATAACTATTTAAATCAAATAAGACTTAGAATAACAAACTTAATTTTGTTGCTCTTGTTTTTCATCATTCTAAATACCCACACAATCATCCCCTCACTCGCTCACCTTGTTGCAGACTACTTTGATAGACGATCTGATTCTCTGAGAGAAAATCACAGATTAAGTACCTCAGACCACAGAAACATATCAGCTGAATTCTTCACTTCAAGTTAAGGGCAATGTAAGACCTGACTTAAGCAGAATGAACTCTGTAAAGCGAAAAGCAAGACAAATCTGAATATACATAGAGAGGTGGAGCTGCCAGTAATATACCTGAAACATATGGATGTAACATTCAGCGACACCTCATCACTCATTCACTGACAAGTGATGATTAAGTCATACCATTGACATGACATTATTACATGCATGACTTGAGGAATGGCAGTGTCAGTCATTTGGTTTGCTAGAACTTTGTTTCAGACTAAAATACTGCAAAACTACAGGATACATTGTGAGGAAATATAATAATATTATTGATCTTGAGAGGATTAATCATGGTTACTTTGGTAATCCTATGATGTTGATTCTAGCTGACAATGAGGTTGACATTAAAGGTTCAGAAAGAAATACTTCAACAACTTTGGATCAATTCGTTGGATTAGCATAGGATTTGCTATGGATATTCAAGGTTTATTGAAGATTAGTCTATAAACAGACTTTGATTCATATGAATGTAGAGTTTGTAGGCAAGGTAGGGCAGTCTTGGTACCGGAAAAGCCCTGGCTTTGGGTTGTTGTCTTTTGTAGTCTGTGTAATTAACAGCGCACTGTTAACTGTTAACAGTGTGTAAACTGGCTTCTTGTGAAAAGATCCACTGGTAGATGTGGTCTCTCAACTCCAACTCCATTCTCACGTCGGACTGTAAACAATCGGACTGTAACCAGTTGGGCTGTAACCAGTTGGACTGTAACCAGCGAGTGACATGAAGAGAAGGAAGTCGGAAATGGAAATTTGCCTCCTCCAGCGGTAGCCCAAGAATATTGGGGTTTTGCCCCCAGAGGCTGTATCTCTGCCAGAAGTCGAATAGTGAATGCAGCCAATGGGTCCAGAGATTGATAGAAGATAAATTCTTATGACATTTGTCACACTTGACTTTTTCAACAGCAGGTCAAAGTGTTCCCCCATTCAGTGCAGTATTTTAATTCATGTATGATGGAGGGCGGGACTGTGGAACTGTGGTTGGCACTGTTGTCTCACAGCAAATGGGTTCTGGGTTTGATGCCAGACTATCTGTGTAGAGTTTGTATGTTCACCCTGTGTTTGCATGCACAGTTAAGTTGGGCTACGTTTATACCTCCATTACCCCATTTAATAGGACTGCTGTCCTTATCCTAGCATACATGTGCTGGGGGAGAATCGATTTATTGTCCAACTCTGCTACAGTAGGTGGCGATATATCCTGTTCAGCTGGTTGCTATTTGACCTTCTTTCGGTTAGTCAAGCAAGCTACAAACAAGTTAGCAAGCAGCTAACTGAATCCATGTTGAACAATGAAAACATGGACAACTTTACAGCGCTATACACTTCATATTTACGCTTTTAGTACAAATTTAATGCACACTTCCCATTACGGGATTTTTGCTTTCATAGTAGCTTTCTTTAACACATTTCTGCTGTTCGAGGTCAGTGACTGTGGTGGACACTATCAATCATGCGCAGATTGCTCAGGGCCAGTTTGAGACCAGTTGAGGCATACACATGCAGGAGTAATTTGAGGTCCAGTTGCGTTATCTGGGTATGTTTGCCCAACTTTGAGAAATTCAATTTAGTACAATTTCAGTCAGACTAAAACAATGACATGCATTTCAAAAGTCTGGTTTTAGCCGGACTGACACAATAAATTGATTTTCTCTTATGTCATGTAAACAAACTGTGTGTCTGCATGGGTCCCCTGCTGGTGCTCTGACTCCCTCCTACAGTGCAGGTCAGGTAAATTGGTGGCTCCTAATTCCCCGTATTGGGGTGAATGTGTGCATGAATGGTTGTTTGTCTCTATAGCTCAGCCCAGAGATGAACAGGTGACTTTTCATAATCGTACTCTGCCCTCACCCAATGCCATTTGGCTCAGCCTTCCACAACCCTGCCAAGCATAATTTGGTTTGATGGATTGGCACTTAGACTGCCAAAGACTGATGAGTCCTGTTCTTATCTTTCATGGGTAAAGTTTCAATTGCATTGCTATGACATTTTCCATGGAAGAATTCTACTGACTTTGGTTACTCATAACTCACTTCTTTAGCACTACTAGCAGTTGATAGTTGTTATCTTATTTTTCCCAATATTTGATAGATTGCCATTAATTTACAGATTTCCATGGTACCTTTGTGATGACATGCAAAAACTTTTGATAGCAGGGCCCTCGCTTTAGGGCCAACATCAGCATGTAAGTATTGTCATGGTGAGCATGTTAACATTAACTTAAAACAGTTCTACATGTAAAAGCAGCCCCACATATCTGCTTATGGCTGTGGACTCATAGTTTTGATTAAGTGAAGCCAAAGAAGCAAATACTGTGATGGAAGGTTGTTTTGATGTTTGAAAAATCTTTTTTGTTGTTTGATGTACTTGTGTATTTTTGTGTAATTAAATTAGTAAAGTAGTTTTATATTTTGGCAACAAATTACAAAAAGTAGAATGATTTCATTTTTAAAAAAACCCTAAATTCAATGACTCTCACCCTCAGTCCTTCTGATCCTATAGTCACAGATAAAGCCACGATCTATAATGTTCTGATTTTTCAGAGTAATTGGTTTATTTTAAAACATGCACGCACTTACTCTTTTAACACTGTTTCTGACAAATACCAGCACATAGAGTAACATGCTCACAATTAAAATCACACAATTCTTTTCCTGCTATATTCTGCAGTAAACTGTCAGAGGGGAATGCCTTGAGGCTGACGTATTGCCCTTACGATGGATGGAAAGGTTAAAGCAAAGATGCGATGAACTTTTGTGCATGTTTCATTGTTATTAACCATGCGAGCACACACAGGACAGGTTTTGCTTGTGTATTTACCCAGATGCTACCTTCCAGTCAAACAGAAATAGTGAACTGGAATATCAACTACCAGCATATATCGGTGAACATATTTACTGTGACATTTGAAACATATTTCCAATGGAAACACCTGAAGGAGGAAGGAAAGAAACCATCAAGAGATGTACAAAATATGTATGTAGGAGTCATAACATTATAAAACATCCTCAATAATAATAATAATTAATGATAGTACTGTGATAATAATACTGTTACTGCAGTTAAAAGCTGCAAAAGTAAAGAAAATTTTGATTAGGAATCAGCTGCAAAGATGTGTTCAAACAGAAAGCGATATAATGGGATTTACTTGCAAAAAACGTCAGAATGCTTCATGTTAGCTCATTCGTTCATAATTTGTCATTAAATGAATCTTCACAAAAGTGAGGAAATAAGTTACACATAGCCTGCTTATATTAGGCCATGTTTACACGGGAGCAGCGCTACTGAAAATGGAAAGGTCTTTCCTTTGCATCATTAAAATATGTCCTCAGTTACCTGAACAACCAAAAGTGCTGTAGTGTGCATGCCATGCCAGTAGTCGGTGGTGTGAGTTTGTAGTGACCTACCGTCGGAGATGGCAAAGTTGTTAACTCCCTGTTGCTGCTGAGCCCTAAGCAGCCACAATAAGAGAAATTCAGCCACAGATTGACTTTTAAAATTATGCTACAAACACTTAAATTCACCTCAATAGACTGCTGTCAAATTTAAGTTGCTTTCGGTGCACTGCGAAGTGTTTCATCAGAGTTTGGTAGTGGCTAGAGCAGAATGTATTGCTAGCATTAGCATTAACGTCGTCCAGGGTTTCCTGCAGGAAAAAACTTTGGCCAGGCGGGAACCCCTCGACCCCCCCCCCCAACAACAACAAAGAAAGCACCTAAAAAGGTCTGACGGAAACCCTGTCGTCATTTCGCTTGCCAGTTTCCACAGTCAGAAAGAAGGTTGTGGTTTCCAAAAAAAGTTCCACTCTTGATTCTGGTTTTAGAAGTTCGCAGTTTTGAAAAATTAACTGTTGTGTCTGACTCAATGTTCCATCCTTGGTTCCTTCTCCCACAAAATTTTGTCCAAGAACTATGCTGCAAGAACTGTATGTACCAAAATCTCAGCAAAAAAAATCTGGTGTCTCATTTTGTAAGCCATCCTCCAAAGCACCAGGTATCCTTTCCTTCAGGATACAAGTCTGTAATTCACATTAATCTAAATGAGAATGTTTGAACATTTTCTAATAGCAAATTCATGCATGTGTGTAGTTGGTGTGCTGACAGCCACTCTTGCTCTGTGTGTCCCAGGAGGCTCCATCCCGCAAGATCTGCGAAATAATGAATATGAAGTATCCTTCAACTCCAGAGAATGTTTCAGCTCTTTCCAAAGCTCTGTCTAACCACCCCAATAAATGTTTTGTTGATTAACCTATCATCATTTTAGTTCAAGTATTCCTAGTATGTCTAGTAGGTCTGACTCCCCAAAATAATTAATGTCTTTAAAAGTCTTCAGTCAGCACTTCAAGAGCCAAAATAGCACAGGGGCATGTTTCAAAAGAGGTTTCAAAGGGTTAGATGGTGGGTCTGTTCTCAAAACCCCCCTTCTCCATTTTCAGAGTATGCCCTAGAGGTGTCACTACCAGGAAATATTTACTCAAAAAACATCTTATTAGTAGCTTCTCAGCTCCTCATGACTCCTCCATCCAAGTACAAATGGCTTAATTCTTTTAGAACAACTGTCCTTTTACAACGCCTCTGTAGATAATGCTGTGCAAGGACGGGGCCTACGCATCTTTTTGGCATTAAATGGCATTCAAAGTTTTATCTCTGTTAAATTGAGCTTTGGATGCTATGTTAGCCCTCACATTTTTGACATATTGTCGGAAGTGCTATGCCGGATTCTCTATAACAATGCAAACTCCTCTTCATCTGGCATCCTTTGAAAGATTTGTCGGTTGTTCACTTACCTTCAGCTCTACCTGCTCGCAGCATCTTCACAGTAAAAAACCTTTTTCATGAGATAGGTGTCCCTCTCTCTGAAAATCTTTGTCTACTGCTGCTGTTCTTGCGAAATGGAATCTTTTGTCTCTGTTAGGTCATATAACTTTGCTATGCGCATCATGTTTCATGGTTGCTCATTTGTTTCTTGCTCGCTAGTACTGGCTGTTGAGCCTCAGAGAGAGCACATGAGCACAGAGAGAGGCCTACATGTAACTGCCATTGCCTGATAAGAAAGAAATGGACAGAGAAACAAAGAGATGCTGCCAAAATCTCATCTTGTCCCGCGAAGTTACACCTAAATTCACAGCCCGATATGAATCAGAGTCCTGGCCTCTCATCGAACAAAAGCCAAGGGAACCCCAGTGAGTCCTCGAGGTACGGCCGTAACGTCATCATCAATATAAATTTGGAAAAACCCTTTTTACTCCACCTTTCCCTGTGTAATGAGAGGCTAAGAGGATGTAGAGGCGTCCTGCACAAGTTACCGGAGCAAGACTTTTTCCCCACCTTTCCATGCAACGAGGAGTTGCCGTGAGAAGGTGCTTGATCAGACCCTTCACCCTTTGTTATTCTAGTAAGCCAAAGCTGCAGATCCAGATCCATAATTAGATCAGCTATTTGCAGAACAAGTGATCTAATTCTCCCTGCAGAAGGATGACGTGGACTCCGTTTGTTCAACAGAGAGAAGTGGGGGTGCGTGTGCTCACATTATATACCACATTCCTATCTTAAACAAAGCTCAGCCGACATAGTTGAATCCAGCTCAGCTACCAGCCCCCGAGTGACAGGAGGGTGAGAACATTGTGTCCCTCTGTCTCTTTTGAGTGCCTCTCCTTTCTCTCTGGGACTAACCTACACATGCACTTACACAACCACACATACCCACACACGTGCAAAGCGTGCTGGAGCATAGCTCAGCTTTACTTCACGCCATCATGCCATTGAGGATGTGTAAGCATGTTCCCACTTTGCTCCTCAGCACCTTTGTTCAAGCTCCGAGGAACACCTGCCATCTTGACTACTGGTGTGACATAACCACCCACATGCTCACATCCACCATCTTGTCCCCCTTCTTCTTCTCACCTTCACACACACACTAACACACACACACACACACACACACACACACACACACACACACACACACACACACACGCTTGCTTGCCATTTTTCTGTATTTAATGTAGTTGTTTCTTGGAAATGTTTGTGTTGCAGATATAGGTGTTTGTTGATTTTTTTAAGTGGTTATTTTTTATTATTAATACTGCTAAGATTAATAAACACTATATTAGATTTAAAGAAAAGTTACCTGCAATCATTTATGCATGCATATTGTGGTTGTAGTTGTGCCACCGGCCGGTGCTTGGATTCATACCTTCACTGTTCACCTGTAAAATGTCTTTCAGACATTTTAAATGAACAGCCTTTCATTCATGTGAGACTGTAGTCAGGTTTGATTATTCTTCCCTGATTTCATGGTGGTGCCCTGTTGTTAATAGTTTATATTTAGTAATTTTTTTATATTAAAATGGTTATGGGTATCAATAACTATCTTGAATATTTATTTTCCAAACCTATAACCATCAATTCCCAACACTAACTGTACCCCTTTAATCACTGAGGTAAAAATATGCACATCAAAGCTCCCAGTGTAATATTTTACACACACACTCAGAGCGGTCTTAAAGGTGTCCATTATTGAAATCATCTGTGATACATCCTTCTATTTGTCTATTGCTCCCACTTGACCACTGCGCCGCAGACATCCCTGTATTTGTGTTCACCAAATTACCAAAAAGATTGCCACATTTACTGAAGTCTGCCATGCCTTCCATCCCCTAACCCTAAGCAGGTAGCTTTGGTGCCATACACTAACCATTTTATTTCATAAAAATGGTTAACATGTATGTCACATATAATTACTGCATGAATGTGTTCTGTTAATAGGTTGTGGACTTTCTACTGTTGTACACTTTTTTTAAACTTTATTTGGATAGCCCAAACGCATCTCTGAAATTGCTTAGTGACAAATATCTACTAATAGATTACTGTCATGCTCTTGATCACACGTTGACATCATACTCTTGACCTTCAACTGACAACAGTTTATAATTAACTTAGAAGATGTTGACTCAATGTACAGATAGTTGATATTAGGAAATAACCTGTTGCAACCAAAGGTGGAAAGTAACTAATTACATTTACTCACATTACTGTAATTAAGTAGTTTATTTGTGTACTTGTGCTTTTTAAGTAGTTTTTAACACCTGTAATTTTACTTTTACTTAAGTTGGTTTTGTTTAAAGTATTGTACTTGTCATGGTGATGTTTGTTTTTAGTGTATGGTTTTGTGTTTGGGGTTGTTCTGTGTTTTCCTTTTCCCCCTCCCTCTTTCTGTTTTTCTCCCTGGCAGTATGTGGGCAGCTGAGGGTGTGGCTGGCTGAGCAGGGCCTTCTCTATGAGGCACACCTGGTGCTCATCACTAATCACTCCTGCTATAAAGCCTGGTCAAGACACCACTCCTGTACCAGATTATCCCGTTGCAGTCAGTAACTATGAGTCTGTGATGATTCCTTTGTTCTCCAGAGCTTCTTGTGACTTACTTGAGCTTCTTTGAGTTTTGTTATTTAGAGCATGGTCTGACCTGAGTTTTTTCCCTGTGTCTAGTTTTCCAGTGTGCCTTGCCTGCAGTCTCCAGTGCTACTGGTTTTCTGTGGATCTCCTGGTTAATTTGCCACCTCACCTGCAACGCCCACACATCTTTCCCATTCCTCTTTCCAAAGCCAATCATCTGCTTTACAATGGCCTCAACAGGAAACTCTGAATGAGCCATAAAAAATGCTGGGCTCGTGTAGCTTTGTGCATGCGCTGTAAAACTATAACACTTGTGGCAAAAGGTATTTTAAACCTTAGTTTGTTGCAAAGTCACCTTTTACATTTAACTGCTGATTCTATACCTGCAGTTTTGACATCTCAGTCACCATTAAATTGAAGTTACTCTCCATTCATTTAGATGGGTTCCTGGTCTTCTTGGCCAAAACAACCGCCTAGGGGCTTTGAAAAGATGGCTGCTGAGTGGCAGAACTTGTCTAAAAGGACTTTCGGTATCAATCTTCTTATCGAAATTGTAGCGAGGAAGCAAATAAGCCTGTTTCCCAACACTGATTAACTATTTCATGAAATTAAAAATTGTAAAGCTTTGAACAAACACACAAAAAAAGTTTTCATTCACAACATTGTATTGGTAAAATTCTAGATGCCATTATCTTAAAACATGGATGAATAAAACACCAACTGTCTGCATACTGTACTGTTGGTAAGGCAAAATGTTACTCTTTGGAAACCAACAACATTAGTCCGATTTGCTAACCAAGTCTCACACATAACAGCTTTACTTCCAGTGAAATAACCAGCAGCCATCTTACCTTCTCCTGATATTGCCGTCTGGATGAGTCCAGGGACTGGATGAGTGCAGTTGCGTGGCCGATGAACATGGCGTAGCAGGTGGCTCCGACGATCATACTGAGCATGGTCAGCCAGATATCCGACATGCTCTCTGGGGCTTGTCTTCCATATCCAATGCACAGCATGTGGCTCATGGCCTTGAAGAGGGCAAAGGAGTAGAGCTCGCTCCACGAGTCATTCTTGAGAGATGGAGGGAGGGGGATAAGAGAAAAAATGAATGGGGAGACCAAAATATCCAGAAAGTGGAGGAGACAGAAGAGAAAGGGGAAAGATCGGGGTTACTGGGTCCTCCTAGAATAGCTCCGTACTTTCATACTTTTACTTTCATGCTAAAATAATTCTGATGAATCAAGCCAGTCATCTCTGCCAAAGGTAAAATGTTAAAGGTACATTGCAGTGAACTTATTAAAGTTAGAGAGAGAGAGATAGAGCTGGTGATAGAGAGTGTGAATCAAAGAACAAGAGGGCTCAAGAATGAGACATTCCTGGTGAAGTATGCGACCCTTTGTCTGGTGATTGTCTCAGGTTTGGTGAAGAGCCTTATCATCATTGCTAAGCACCAAGCAGAAGGAGAAGAGGAAAAAAGGAGTGTTAATGAGGAGCCTGTACATCTGCCTGCTCCTGTCTGCCTTTGATTGGTGCTCACACACTCAGTCAACCCTAATTCTCCCATGTTAGATTCATTAGAAAGCCCTCCAGAGGCGCCACTGAACCTCACATCCTCCCCTCAAACAGCTGTGGTTCACACACTCCGGAGTTTACCGCCGCATGTGTGTTTCTTCTGCAGTTCTCTCTGTCCCTCTCTGGGACAAGTGGTGTCATCAGTCACTGATTGACTGGTTGGATTTTTTTCTGATTTGTGTTTTTCCAGGAGCATTTGCATTTCATTTGAGATTCAAATTTGGGTGGTTTTGGAGGAGGTGAAAGAGGACGTACTGGCAGACTGGAAATTACCGTTTAGAAAGGTGATTCGAGAATCAACAAAGAAAGAAGATTTTGAGGACACTTAGCCTCGGTCTTCGGATAACTAGAAACTCAGCCCTGGAGCAAAACAGTGAGCTTAGTTTCAGCCCTTAACCGTAACTCTAAGCTGTGTTCAGACTGAAAGCGATGAACCATAACCATATTTGCTGCACTACATCAGCTGTGAAGGTCCTAGACAGGTTGGAAAATTTAACAACACCGTGTCTGTGTTCATAATCCTGTGGTTTATAAAGTCGTGTTGTAGGAGCTCAGTGGTATTCACTCACAGCAATAGTTGTTTTGACTGCCATGTCTGATGCAATGTCTGTTCAGTAAATTCTGGCAATGTTGGCGCTGTCAGGATGTCATTGATGACGGGAGAATCTCAACACCGATTTGCTGTCGCAGCACGGCGTCACACGATGTCGGCTGAAAGGTTTAATACTGTATTTTCAACTTTGACTGATGAGGCGATGAAGATGATTGAGGTGATGGACGCCACATCGTGTGATTGGCATCGCTTGCACTGTGAGCCTCACGTCGCCGGAAGTGATATTGCATCTGATAGAGTCTTTACATCGACTTTGCATGTACTCTTGTGGCATTCATCGCCTCCATTGCTTTCTGTCTTAACGCACCCAAAGCTTCATATTTAAAGCTGTTAGTAGGGCCTCACATATAAATCGATTAGCCGATATTATCGGCTGACATCGGGTCATCCCAGCTAGATTGGTAGCCCATATGTTCTCTGATAAGTGAGCATATTAAAACTGTTATGGAATTTTCTTGCTCCCTAATATCAGTATTGGCACCAGCATTGGTCGGGCAGTTGGGGTTTCGTTAAGGAGAAAAATTAGTCCTTGCATTCTTTGATAAATGACACAACAAGCCTTTAAAATCGTGCACACCATTGTTGTATCTCCAGCTTTGTTGTTATTTCTATGCCATGTCTTCTTGTAGCTGCTGTCATTGTCTCACTGTCATCTGTAGCCCTTAAGCCCATTATAATCAGAAACACTTCCTACAAACCCTGACAGAATATTTACATTCCCTCAGCCTAAGCCTCATCCCCTCTGGCCCGGCTGGTAAACAGACCCGGAGATGAATCCCTCCAGTCAGCCATCAGCATGCCGGCCACATTGCTGGTAGATAAACAGCAGAAGTAGGAGGTCCTAACCCACAGCCCTGGCAGAGAAATAAATGTCTACTTCCACAAGGCTGCATCCATCCATCTTTGTCACTCTCTCACAGACAGTCACGCCACACAAAATATTATTATATACAGTATTTCAGGAGACAGAGCACCATAGAATTACATCTTCAACGTCAGTACAATGCACTGTACAATGGAAAGTGGATTACATAAGTACTAACAAAAATGAAAAATGGACAGCAGCTGAGTAGATAGGGAACATAAAATCAAGAAACAGCCCTTGGCTTGTCTGTCTGTAATTTATACAACAATACACTGTGACAATAAAGCAGGCTATTTACAACAGTCACATGCTATTTTGGCATTTTTACAAATATTACTGTAAATCCTGTGGTGTCCCGCTGATAATGATTTAACTTATCTATGAGTCTTTGTCTGCATGATTGTGTGTGACGGTGCTGAAAGCCCACTGGTGTAAATCAGCTCAACTGGTCCTATAAATCATTTCGTCCAAGCCTTCTCTGCAGGTGAGTCTCCTGATTCTGCTCTGATTTTTAGTCAATTACACATCTATAAACTTGGATTAAGGCAGAATTAATGCTCAAAGGTTATGCATTGATTCAAAAGGAGGCAATCAAACAAACGTATTGACTAATGTGTTGCGTTTTGTTTTTTTAAGGGCTGATACTAATAATTATTACCACAGACACCAATTAGCCAACACACGTTTAAAGTGAAACTTAAACTCTCAATGTCAAATTTTAAACAATCAGTGGAGGAATCTAACCCGTGACTTAGAACTTACTTGAATAGCCCGTTTAAGAAAAACTCAACCGATTTTAAACCGTATCGCTTATCTAGCTGAATTCAGCATATAATTTGAAACTCAAAAGTATTTTTTTCAATGATCTCTGTGTCTTTGGGGCTCAGCTTCAAAACCATTCTGGTTCTCGGAAGAACTACAAATTGTTTACCCCTCATCTTTCCCTTTGCACTGCAAGCGAGACAGCGCCATTTTTGTTTGGAGAGGAATTTTGGGCGCTTGGCGGACCAAAAACACTTCTTTATTGAAAACTATGCAAAATTAAATTAAAGGGAATGTTCCGATGCGATGGGTAACATCCTTGGAGCCCCGGCAAGTACTGATTTCTTTTGATTACAACAAGTATGGATTAATAGGAGCCCTCACTAGAAGTCTACTTATCTGTGCTGTTGTCAGTACACAATGTGAGTCCCTATGCAATGTGAGTCACGCATGCTTGGCGGTCGGAGAGCTAGCTACAGCTACACCACTTGGACAAATCACATGTTGTTATTAAATGCTAATGTTAAATGTTACTGATTAAATTTCTACCATTCCCAACTTTATATTTAGGTCAGGATTGCACACTGAAAGGCATGGTTTCTTGTACAGTGGACATTAACTGTCAATGAGTAATTTATTTACCAGTTATGATAGCTGGAGTACTGTTAGTGGCTAATGTTATGCTAACGCCTTTGCTCAGCTCTAGCAAAGTAGCCACCACAAGCTGAAACTATAATCATCGCTAACCACACTGCAATTATTTTAAACATTGAAGGTGAAGACCGTCAAACTCAGATCGTGACGTGGTTTGTTCAGGCGGTATCGCCGTAGCAAGTTGTCCAAGACATCGTACATTCTTGTGCATGTGGGACTCACATTGCGTATGGATTCACATCATGTACTGAGAGGCACCGACCTGGGACTCACTCATGCAGCCTCGGTACATGGGTTTTACTGTTAAGTACTGACCTCAGAAGCTTAGCTTAGCATAAAGGGTAGAAACAGAGGGAAAACTACCGAGCTCTGCCCAAAGGTAGCAGCTCTAAAGCACGTTATATTCGGTTTGTTTAATCTGAGTGAGTGAGGGCAAACATTTCAAGCTGTGGTTTTATGTTTTTTACTTGTCAGACTATTTCTTAGAGGGTTTCAGTAAATTCATGGATTTGCGTTGGGTGTTCATTCTGCCTGCTAAGCTAAGCTAATCAGCTGCTGGTGGAAACTTCTTTACTGTGCTAACAAGAAGCAGACACTTTTGAGCATATTTTCCCAAATGTTGAAAACTATTTGTTTACATGTGACTGCATGAGCAGGGAAACCCTTTGAGACAGGGACTACACATGCTGATCAGCTGTAATTGGGTCACTCTGTGTTTAAGTTTGAGATAATAGCTGATCAAAATTGACACAGTATGCAGCTGTCTCTTACTGTTGGAAATTACAGCCTTTATGGTAACACGATAAACTAATTCCAGAGAGAGATGACACCCTGTGTCAGGTGGGGGGTGGGGGTGAAATTAGCTCTTATGTTCATTTTAATGTAATCGTTCTTCACGGAGCGAGTAGATGAGAGCTAATTGCAAATAATACATTTAGGCGGGAACAAAGGGACTATGGGACATCTATGATGTATGATGGTGCAAGTAAAGAATAGAGCTTGTACGTGCATGCTTGCACATCCTTGTGGGTCTACATGCTGCTTTACACTCTGCTTCTATTTGCATGTGTGTGTGTGTCTCTGTGTGTGTGTGTGTGTTGCTGCTGAGCATCTCCTGACAGGGTGCAGTGCCTTTCTGACACTGACATGGCAAGTGTGGTTTGCTTGAAAGGACTGACATTTAGATGACACTGACATTAAGAATTTTTATATGTAAACTTCAATAAAAGACCTTGTTAGTGATGTTAAGATTCATTATTTAGAACCACTGTGTTCATGTTTGTTTTTTATTATTTAAAAACCAAACACGTACGGAAAGTTGCAGGATGGTTTGATGCCTGCTGGATGAACTAGACAACATTAATGAAAAATGCTGACAGTAAAAGTTCAACCATTTCTTTTGATTACTCATGCAGAAGCTTCAATTTCTGTGTGTGTGTGTCAAAGTAGAAATAAAGGACAAATGAGCAAGGTTTAAGAGCATCATGGTGCATCGGATGTGGACTGGATGCTTGTAAATCACAGGGCAGCACTTTTATTGATTTTCAAAAGGAATTTGACTCAATGAATCATAGCTATTCAATAATCTGTTGTTATTAGGTTACAGTTCATTACCTTTAATTGGTGTTTCTGTTTTGACAGATACGAGAGGAAGAGGTTCACCGTCATGTGCTCATCGGACTTCCACATAATCCAATAGATTTGGTGGAATGATCCATTTACGTGACGGTTAAACTATATGTCATGTCTTCTGTATAGCTACAGTGTAGACATAGAAATCTTCATTATTGATCCATCAATGAGCTGTTACACAGAGAAGTTACAGCAGCTAAAGGGAAGGTTGATTAAATTACTCAGAAAACTGGAGGCCGTTTTTCTCTCCCCAGATTTTTGTTTTCAACTCATCTCTATGTCTAGTTTTGTTTTTTTTAACCCAATATTTTCTTCCTCGGCTGACACTCAATACAGTATAGTAACATTGTGAATAGTCATCATCACATCCTTGCATTTACTCTGATAAATTGCTGAAGTTTTTTTTTTTGGCAGAACTGTTATGGTGAACACCAGAACTGCAATTTCTTTACCTTTCAACAAATCACAAAATTCAGTCATGCAAACGTAAAATGAAACCTTGAATCATTAAACCTTTTGCAGACAAGGTTTGCATGTGTCGCCTACAAGGAAAAATGTATTTGCATTAGGAGGCTGATTTCCCATCTGCCCTTTAGATCCGCCTCCTTGGGCTGCGTCCTTTTCACGGCCTAACCTTTGAATTGACAAATAAAAAACTGAATGATTGAGGAAACTTTTCTGTAATAATTAAACACATGTATGTTGCATTTGCTCTAAATGGGTTAAAACATGATAAAATATAAGATCAGTCTTTAGGGAAGTTGAAATGCTAATTTTTTTTCCAAAGTTAAGTTGCGTTTAATTCTTCTATTTAAAAGGACAAGTTTATTTTTTGCACATTAAGCCTCAAAATAAGGACATTTATGATCATATACGATGTTCTACAGCATTATTATGATGAACGGTGCAGCATTGAGAGTTGCATTGCTGACGTCACCTCTAGCTTAAAACAGCTGAAAATGACAGAGGAGCATGTGCATTTAGCTAATCTGTGGAAAAATGCCATAAACACTCATTTTAAAAGATGTGAAACTCACTGAATGTTTAGTGGTGTCCTCTCATGTTACAACACTAAAACACAAAGTTGAACACAGATAAAGAAACCGTAAACAGATGTTTGTTTGTGTTATGAAGCAGTTGAAAGAGACGTTTTTGGGTTGTAAGCTGGTGAACAACATATACCCAAGAGTATACATATCACACAATGAATGGACGGGGTGGCTTTTGAGACAGGACTGGAAGACAGTGATGGACTCAGAGTCTCTGAGCCTCTGTGGGAGGGAGCTCCCCCAAAACTATGGAGGTTGGACTTGGGAGTGGACAGGAGGCCAGCTGAAGTGGATGTGAGGGACTGTGGGGGTCGGTAGGAGGAGAGGAGGTCTAAAGTCAACCAGCCCTTGAGTGGAGCCAGACACTTTAAATTGTCTTCTCTGAAAAACTTATTTAAAAAATAAACTGTGTTACTATATGTGTTACACTTTATCGTACATGTACCATTCGAGTAAAGGAAGAGGCTGCTGGATAATTACAGACATTTGTCCCTCACTCACACACACAGCAACAGCGATCTCGGTAACTGCCCATTATTCTCATGCACGCTGACACGCCTGCCTGCCAGTTAGATCACTTCAGTAGCTGAATGAATGGAGAATATCCTTAATAACTTTCAAAGCAGGAAGGTTCCTTGAAGTGCATCTATGCGTGTGTATGCATGAATACTAAAGCCCCACAAATCTGTGTTCTATTGCAATTATGGCAACTCTTCCCCTACAGTAAATTGCCTCTCAGCAGCCTAAATATGAAATCCAGAAACTGAGCTCAGACTGAAGCAGAGGGGAGTTAAGAGGCAGAGAGAGGCTTTATTCTAATGCCAGTGATCCAGCAGCCAATCAGCCTGATGTAGATAGGACAAAACCACCTGTCATCCATGTAACAGAGAGCCCCCTAAATAACAGCAATGATGATTTGGTCTCTTGTGATCACTGTACTGCAGAGGCCTGATTATCAGGCCTATAATAAACACCACTGTGCTGCTGTGTGCATATCTCTAAAAAAGACACAGCTATTGCTTTTGAGTGTTTTCAAGCAGAGCAGCATAAATTACAGGAAGGAGTAGAGTTGGTTAATTATCTCCTATTTGTATATTACATAGCCTCACATACACACAGATACAGTAACATTGAAGCAGGTATAAAAGTGCATATGAAAGTGTCCTCTGAGGGAGTAAATAAATCACGTGCTGTTCCTCCGTGCCTGTATTTCCACAGCCTCCGTGCATGGATGACGCACAGAGGAAAGCAGGGTGGAGTCCAGGAAATGTCCGGCGGAGGCAGACAGCCAGTCAGCCTGAAGTGAAGCACGAGGACGAGGATCATTTAACGCTGCGTCTCTCAATCAAGGACACTCCGAGGAGGATTTCTGACCTTGATTGCCCCGAGATGAGAAAGCAGCACGAGCACAGCAGGCAGCCGCGCCCACATGGGTGCTCGCTGGCATCGTGGCATTGCGCTCGGAAAATGACACACGGGCGTAAACAACACACATCACTCTGAGACTTCAAACAGCGAATGTAAACACAAGGGAAGCACAGACAGCGGGGAGTGGGGAAAAAGGGGAGGATTCATGGATGAAAGCTTAGAGAACAATATTATCTGTGAATCCACAACCTTTGCTGATAATTAACTTTGTGCAAAGAGATGTGATCGTAAAGAGCAGAACCAGCCAATTCTTTGAAATTGGGAAATATCAACACAAACATAGCTTTGATTTGAAAGCGAAGGCTAATAAAAGATAAGCGCATATTTGTTTGCAACTGAGAGCTGAGAAACAACACCAGATGTTGAGGAAGTGAACATGTTCAAGCTCTACGGGCAGGACACAAGAAGAGGCCAGTCACATCCAAGCTGTGGTCTCTTTGTCCCATCAGTCCCACCAAGCCGAAGTCTATAACCCTTCTAATGTTTGCTATGAGTCAGATCTAAAAAAAACAAAAAACAAAAACAGAGTTGGAGACACTTCCTGTGGCCTCCAACAGATTACATTTACTTAAGCTCCGTACTTATTTTCATTTTCTGCTGCTTTACACTTCTACGACACTTCAGAGGGAATTACTGCACTTTTTTCCACTACACTTACTGATCATTAACTTCAGCTACTATTACTTTTCAGACTTAGATTTCTACAAATTTGTTGAGCTTCAGGATGGAAAATTCAAAAGCTAGCATTAGCTAGCAGTAGCATAAAAAGTCATTAAAAGTCAGTCCTGTCTGTGCTGTCTGCATCATCACAGTGTTAGTGAATTGATCCTTATAATCTAAGATGGGGCCGGACCGATACAGGATTTTTGGGACCAATGTCAATATTAGGGCGCAAGAAATATTACGATATCCAAAAATTGGCTGATCTTATATATATATACATATATATATATGCTGAAAGTGATTATCAAATACTTGTGACAAAGATATGTAATGGAGACAGGATATCTTATATTTTTACAAATTTTATTTGAAATATTTGTGTAATGAACAGCAAACCCTTTAGTGCTGTATGATTTGAAAAAATATCCAATTCCGATTATTTGGACTGATCTTGCAATTGTAAATTGACTTGCAAAATTAGAGGGGATGATAATTTCTACATCATTATTCTCATTTTCATCACAAAAGATATTAACATGATTATGACGTGATTTCGGCAAGGATCTGTAGCAAGCAAAGAAGTGTTCTAGGCCAACACAACTGTGCAACAACACAATATTTGAATTTAAATATTATTTTGACACACAGATTTCTCCTTTAATATATTTGCTTCTCTGTGCAATATGAAAATTGCAGGTGTTCATATTACAACTTTAATTATATATATATATATATAGTTATATATAGCAGCGTTTCTTCATTTATTAGCAGAGATGGCAAAATACACACATGCCTTACTTTAAAAAAGACTCTGGTAAAAGATGTACTGACTCAGTTTCTTTACTCAAGTAATAGTAATAAAGTACAGGTTCTGAAATGTACTCAAATTATGAAAGCAAAAAGTTTTCCTCTGAGGGACATTTCTGTGCAAACCTAACCTGAACCTCACATCATATTAATAGAATGCAAAGACTATTAAACGTAAAGGTAGAATCAGTAGGATTTGTCTGCGATGTTCCACCAGGAAATGAGTTGATTGTTGTTTACATTCCCAGAAAGTCAAATAGCGACATTTTGGGTCTTTGTAAGAAGCAGAAAGTTCAGATATTTGTGTTGAAATGTAGGGAGGAAAAGTAAAAAGCTGTCAGAAAAATAAATACTAAAGTACAGATACCCAAAAAATCTACCAAAGTACAGCAGTAAAGTATTTGTACTTTGTTACTTCTTACTTCTGCTTATTAGTGGTTAAGTAACTGATTTCTCTCTGCTGGACAAACTACATGATTACACAATTATAAATCACTAGTCCAAGCATTTTTTCTGGTATATTTTTAACATCGGTGCATATCGGAGCTGATACCGATACTGCGACGGGCCAATATCAACTGATAATATCGGCAAACTGATATATATGTCGGGCCCTTACTGAGAAATGACAAATATTATTTTGACATGGGCTCTTCTGCAAACTAAGTACTTTTTCCACTTGTTACTTTTCTTCTACCAATGCTCTTAACGTAAAAGAAATGTGTGCATGTGTGTGCATGCGTGTGTGTGCATGTGAGTGTGAGTGTGCAGGTGTGTGTGTGGGCAGAGAACGATGGGCGCAGATAAAATGAGAAAGGAGCGATGGAACAACAGAGAAGCAACAGTGATGTCCCCCAGGGTCAACGGGTGTGAGATCCATCTGTTCCTGAAGATCTCACACATTCACACACATACACACAAACCTATACACACAAGCATGCACGACAGTGTGTCACAGTACACAGTGTTTTCTGGGGAGTATTTTCGAGGCCTGAGTGTCACAAATATATGTGCCAAAATTAGAAGGTTCATTCTGAGCATATGAAACATTTCTCAGCGACAGCCGCATCAGACGGCTCAGGAAACAGACTGCGCCTGACAAAGGCAAGAGGCAGGACTTATCCAGTCTGCTGAACTTCCTTAGACACAACGATTATGTGATGTTCCCTCCAAGAAATAGTTTAAGCTTCCTCAAAATCCAGTTAGAATTTTTTTGCAGCTTCCGATGCTACAGCCATAAGAACCAGTCTGCCAGAGTCTTCTTTGACTTCCAATCCATTTA
>JAQLOL010000020.1:22531622-22550071 GCA_029783665.1 Naso thynnoides
CCTTTTAAGAATGCAGCTGGTTAACGGCTTCGCTCGTCTTCAGCTGCTGCTACCAACTTATTGTCAGCACACACACGCGTACGTTCACTTCGTCTTTTATTCCAACTCTCTTCAATTTAGCGGCTAACATCTCTACACATAAGTCCTGTTTACTTCCTGCCTTCAAGACAACAGGAAGCTCCTCTTCTTCGTTGGTTTTACTGATAAACTAAAAGCCACGTTGCCATCCACTGTGTTGGATATTATTCACTGCTGTGCTGTCTGAGTGATTGAACAGCACGCGCAACTCCGCAAATAGAAAATCATTTTGTGGCGGACAATGTTGTTCCGCTGCACCCTCGCTTCCTTGTTTTTTTCCTCCGGCTGGCACTGTATTTTGTTTACTACTATCATTTCTCTTTTTATTCCAGTTTGCACCAAAGATTCACAACAAAACCACATGGTGGCAGGGAAAATTGACGGTGCAGACACTGTTGTTAGCAGAGGCAAGTATGAGCGTAAGGCATGTCGTTTGTTTCAACAGCCAATCAGCTCGTGCTGACGTCACCTGTCGATAAGAAGCACAGCATAGTGCAACAATCATAGAGAGTAAAAAATTAAAAGGACAAATAGAACAGAAAAAATAAGTTATTACCCCAAGTTACCATCTACAGCTTTAATTGCACAAAATGTGTGATTAATTTTATGAATGCAGAGAACTTGTCTCTCAGCTAGAGCAGTTTTGCCTGAGGACACATTATGGACACAATATTTGCATATAAGCCTTATTAACATTATTAAATAGTGTGATATAAGTCAGGATGTTGAAAATATGAACCACTTGTTATGAAGAAACAGAAAATAAAATATTCGGATTCTTCAAAAAAAGAAGAAAAGAAAAGAAAAATCTAGCACATATGAAAAGTAATCCCACCATTGAAACACAAAACTGAAACCTTCTTTAAAAAAAAAAACAACTCCTCAGTATTTTATTAATAAGATGTTAATAAGATTAATAAGATGATGTAATTTTAATACTAGCATCTATATAACAGGACAAACACGGATCACTCTTTTTTCAGATACACATGAATAAACAGAGAGAATCCTCAAAACGCTCTTTTTTAAAGAAAAATGTTCCTGTTGTAGGTCTTGTATTTGTGTCATGATGGTTCATTATGAAGGTTCTTATAAACCGCCTGTGAATAAAACAGTCTGACATCTCTGTTAAGTCTCAACTTGAACACATTGTGGAGGTCGCTGGTTGCTGTGGGGCAGAGCGCTCGGCGCCCACAGTGACTTGTGTTACAAAATTTTATGTTTTGTTTTTTAACTTGAGTTATATTGCACCTAATTTACAAAAATGTCTTGATGTTGGTTTTATATTTGAATCAAATATAGTTAAAAATCTGATTTAAAGTCAATTTGAGGACTGTTTATACTTTCACATACTTTGCTCAGTCCCATCGGGCAAAGAGACCTGATGGGATTGAGGGTCATATGGACGACTTGTTATGAAGAAACAGAAAAAAAAAAATCAGATTCTTCTTTAAAACTCCCCCCAAACCCATCAGGCATAGAGGCTGTATGCTCTGGTGACGCAGCTCTACAAAAATGATACAAAATGATCACATTGATTCATATCTATGTTGGACTTCTGTGTTATCCCTGCACATTCATGGCATCGTGCTCTCCCTCTTCACATTAAAACATTGTCTTGTTTTACATTTACGGCCAAATTTCTTGAAAAACTGGCAACAAATGTTTGCATTCAGTCTTTATTATACATGGATTGGCAGAGCTCTGACAAGGAGAGCACAGCATATGGCTACATTGGCAGAATGGTGTTTTTTTGTGTTTTCATTATAAGCCAAAAATAATTACAGCCTATTACATAATATGTTTGTCGCCATCATGGTTTGACTCGATGTCCTGGTGCTTTAAATGCTCTGCCAGTCAGGATGGAAACACATGCAACAAAGGCACTTTTTTCTCACCTGGTCTCTGCTCCTCATAGTGAGGTTTTTTTTTTCCTGAGGTAGACGTACCTGTCTCTAATGTTCTTTCATTTCTCTGTACATTTCATGACATCCAAACTGATGTTTGCAAAAATATCTTTCCATGAATACCCCACCATCTGGCAGACTTGATAATGTGGAGAAATTTGTAGAAATATACACGACTATGGACTTATTCCTTAATTAACCTCTCCTGGAAATGGGCCATGTTTGCTTGACTCGTGAAAACGATGGAGAGGAGGGGACAGCCAAAAATGTTTAGGGGGAAATGAGATACCAAACGCACCAATCACAGCTGTCGCAGTCTGCATTTAGAGAGATGCAGGTCAGGCTGTGGCAAAAACACCGTACCACCGTACACTTACAGAAGTATAAATCAGGCTCCAGGCTACTTTCAGAGACATTTCTCAGACTCAAATGCTGTTAATTGGGGTGACTGATGCAACTGGAGACAAAAGCTCTATCCCTCGCTGAAAAAAGGCAAATTTTGGGGCAGTGGTTAAGGTTATTGTGGGGATAAGTCTCCAGGAAATTAATGCAAATTTGTAATTTTCGCTAAAATAACTTACATAAGTTTGAGTGTGTGCGCGCGTGTGTGTGGGGAAGTTTTTGTGTGCGAGAGAGATACAGAGAAAGAGTGTTTGTGTCTTACGTCTGTAGTTGATTCTCGTGATGGTGTCTCTATTGAGCATTCGGTTGAGGAAGGAGTTGGAGTTTTCAGAGAGCTGAGAGAGACAAAGAGAGCAGCGAATCAAATATTCATCACAAGACATAGTACAACACACACACACACACACACACACACACACAAACACATTCACAGTGCAGTAAACATGAGTACCCGGTAGCCTACAGAGTGAACAGAGAACCTTTTTTCCTACACTGCAGTCCTTTCATTAGTTTGATGACATTCTAATCCACAGCATTTTATTTAATCTACCATATGTTCTGAGTGACCATCCTATAAGCTCTCTTACAGATGTTTGTTTTTTTTTTTTTTTCCTGATTGGTACTTGGTTGTGCTAGCTGCACATGCCGACCTTTATAAAGATGGAGACCACTGCGATGCCGTGAGGGCTCTTCGCTGCCTCGGTGTAGTTGGTGTACAGATCGTGGTTATAATGGATCAGCTGGACCTGAAAAAGAGACAGAATGACACGGAGGATTACAAACTACACTCAAGCAAACTTAGCAGAACTGCAACTAATAAATATTTTTGGCTCAATAGACCAGTCGAGACTTTTAAATGCATGCAAATTACATGTAATCATTGTCAAAATATAATACAACAGGAAGAATTTATAAATTATAAGAAAAAAGGAGGTATACAAAAACAGCAGTTCATTAATTGTATGTGTCACATGTGTAGTATACTGCTTCACCTGTCCATGTAAATGTTTTTACTTTGGACGCACTAAGAGACATTTGAAAGACAGATTGGCTGAACATAAATATGCCATTAAAGCTAATAACTTATACATATTACCCATGGCACATCATTTTAATAAACGCCATAATGGCGATGATGTGCTTCAAAGTGGAGCGTACGGAACATGTGGAGCAGCTCCCTTCAGACGGAGACTTGTTGGATCTTTAAATCTGATGCCTTGTCACACTCAGGGCTGAAAGAGGAAAAAGGCTCTAGACCTTTTCTGTAAATTGGTTTTATCCTCTTTTTGTTTATGTGTTGGTTTATAATTGGTATTGTTTTTATATTTTTACAATATAACCACCATGATTATGTAACAAATATGAATATATTTCCTTACATTTTACCTATGTGATTATTTAACATGATTACATAGGCCTTTCATGAATTTTGTGATAGCGTATAATGAACTTTTTAAAATACTTTTTAATGTTATTTAATTGGCTGACATAATTCTAATTTTGCACTACTATTTAAGGAATCACTGTCGTTCATTCTGTAGGACTGTCTTTCCTATCACGTCATGGTCGAAACTGGTCAGTGTTTTTGTGACTTTTTACTCTTCTAAGAAACCCTCAATCTTATCTTATCCTTGGCTCGATGTGCCTGAAGTTAACCTTTGTGCTTCATTTTGTATTTTTGAGTTTGATGATTGATTTATTAAAAAAAATGTGTTTTAATTTCAAAACAGAAGCAGATAATGTCTAACCGCTCTTCTGAACCGCCCAAAACTATTTTGCATCAGCTGAAATGAAACTCTTATTTCATGACCATGATGAAAAGATAATTAAAATCAAGGTTTATTCATTAGTTTTACTGACTGCATTTTTCTTATAATGAAGTCCATGTCACACCACAAACGTGACACAACAAAATGAATCCATTTATCTTGGCAAAACGTGGGTTTAGAAGCTTGGTGATGAAGCGAGCGCTCAAGCTGGTGAACTCCTGCAGCACGACGAGCTCGTCAGTCAAGCAGCTTTTTAATTGGTGCTGCATCATTGTGCTGGTTGATGTTCCCTCTCTATTAGGTTCTGACATGGTCGACTGCATTTTGGATTGGGTCTAATTATCTCTGGGTCCGACCCTGCTTGCGTCACCGACAGAACTGGTCTCTTTTTCTTTTTTGGGAAAATTTACTCATGCACATTGGGTTTTGAGGCCTTCCACGAGCTCAAAGACACAACTGCAGTTTTGCTGAAAGGTATTAAGAGCATTAAACCCAGGCAGTTTCTTTTCTATATTCTGTTTCAAAGCTGGCTTTATAAACATGACCTCGTTCTTTTGGTAGCTACAGTTCTATTTATGTTCAGCTCATGGAATGCTGACTCAATCAATATGATTACTTCTTTCTCCATAAAATCTCTGACAGATGTAAAAACAAACCCATGCTGTGTTCGAAACCGTTTCCTATCATGGAAATAGTGCACTATATAATGCATTCACCATTCTGTAGTAGTGTTCAAGTTCTTAGTGGATAATTCCATCCACTGTATAATGCACTATTAAATGCATTAGTGTTATTATTAGTATTATTAATGCACAGCAAATTTCAGTGTACATACAATGTACACTACATTTTACTCCTGTATAACACAATGCAGTGTGATTGTGTTTTTCTGAAGCAGAGGAAAAAGTCACAAGAAATCAAGTGGGGTTTGCTAACATAAGTTAGCATTTTAGCTAATAGAAGTTGGTTGGCAAATTACAAAAGACGTTTTAATAAACGCCTGAGGCGAGTTTGCCTTTGACTCCGTTTGTGCCGAGAAGCAAAAGCTTTATTCTACTTATATTTATGTAGAACTTACATTCTAACAGCTTTAGGTATCGATAGCAAAATTAGCTGTTAGCTTGTGGGTTTGTGAACTATTACAGTTATTGTGGGCTATGACATCTTGCAACCAGGACCGATCAGGACCATAGCTGACAAAACAAATGTACACATCATTGGAATTTCACTGGTTTATTTGAAAAGAACCTTTGGAAAAACTACCAAGCAACATCAATACAACCCCCACACATTTCAGTGGTGTACTCCTGTGGGCTCTGTTTGTTTACATGATGCTGGCGTACCCACCTGTGTCACACACATACCTGGCGCATCTACTGACGCAATGATGTTTAGAAAATTTCTATGTAGAGTTTAAAATCTTGTTTGGTTTCTCCTCATATAGTTCACTATATAATAAACATTATATAGACTGGATTGTTGGGAGGGGGGGGGGTTCCCCCTCTCTACTTTTGATATCCTCCCGTCATTCAGTTTTTATCCCTGGTGTTGATGCGTCTTATCCCAATTTATGGTCAGACTTTGTTAAATGCATCTCATATTCTCACCAGCAGATGGTGCAAGCTGCTAAATAATACAGGCTGTTTTGAAAAGACATTATGGACCCAAACTGAGCATGGAACAAATTCTCAGATTATGTTGCAGCACCGATGAAGGCTGCGCTTCACGCTTGGAATGGCACACAAAATCTAGTTCCATAATTTGTCTCCGCTAGTGTCAAGTTAGCTGTTAGCTAACAACAACTAGCTTACCTGAAGTTTGCGAGCAGCTATGTAAAGTAATTGCCAATATGAAACGTAAAATCAGGGCATTTCATCATTTTTTGCACTGAAAAATCAACAGGAATGTCATGAAACACCTTGATGGTGGGACATATGTTGACCAAACCAATAGCCAGCATTGCCAGAATCCACACAGGTGCGAGCAGGTGCTTTAGGTACATCTTGACTCTGGACCAAGATGATCAAATTTGAATTTCTTCTACCACTATGTGGGCATGGTGCATGTTGAAGTTAACTACTGTTGGACATAAGAATATAATTATTGTTCCATAATTTTGGTGTGTAGACCGGCTGACGGCTGTTTTAAGTGAAAACATTAATACAGTGTTGCTCAAGCCCAGATCAGAAAATCACATAACTCACTGTTTTTTGGAAAATGTCCTCGCCTCTGTTTTCTTCACAAATTGAACACTGGTTTTAACATTGAAAAACTACCATGCAATGTCAACACCCCCCCCATACATTTCAGTGCTGTACTCCTGTGTGTTTGTTTACATGATGCTGGGCACGCCTGCTTGCATCGCACCAATATCCGGCACATCTACTGGCACAGTGATGTTTGGAAAATTTCTATATAGTGTCCGAACTCTCTTTTGGTCATGCCCTTTATAGTTCACTACATAATACACACTACATAGGGATAGTGAGTGAGTGAATGAGTGAATGATTTTGAACACAGCTCCGGTCTACGCTAGTGGAAAGAAAAGCTTTTTAAATGTTTACAGGCGTTTCCCTCTGGACAAAATGGTTTTACCAAACAAATGTAGCACTGTGATCGGTGACCAGTTAAAGACAGCAAAGCTCGGGGAATCTCCACACAGCACGGAGGCTAAAAAGACAAGAAAAAACTGGCTTCTCCAACTCTGACAAGTAGCTGATAACAAGCTTTGATGATGCGCTCGGAGAAAACAAACCCTCAAATTATTTTTTTTCCTCTTAATTACAGATGACTGCTACTTTGTGTGGGTGTGTTGTGTTTATTTTTCTGTTTCATAAGTGTGTTGCATTTAAACGTGTGTGTATCTGTGATAATATTAGCATGAAGTCATTAATCATAAAGGGTTTTCCAATGTCCTTATTGTTATCAGCAATTATCTTATCAACATGTTAGTATTCACAGCTCTGTTTATGTAGATGTGTGTGCATGTGGTTGTGTGTACAGGCGTCCTCTACATATATTCTCTTTTTAATCCAGCATGTCATGTTTGTCTTGTCACTTACCTCTCCAGGAAAGCCCTGTCCGTTGAGGAGGTGCTCGGAACCCTGGGAGTCCTCGCTCCCAAAATGAAGACGGACCTCTTCCAGCCTGTAGCTGTAACCCAGTGGGCCCCCTGAGATGTTCACTAGGTGGGCTTTGTCTGGCCGCAGGGACACGTGCTTCCCCGTGTTGTACATGGTTCCTCCCATCTACAAAGAGACACACAGGCAGGAATGATGCATGCAGCGTTTTACTGCTAGTCTTAATGACTGCATTAAGTATCTCTGGCGTGTTTTGATCGTAAATACTGACTTTCATTCAAGGCAAGTATTCTTTTTTTCCTGACCAATTTTTTTTTATATTGTTTGTTCATGGCCATGTGCAAATATATATATATATTCCTTGCTTTGAAACTGCATTTAGATCATTAGTAAACAAAGAAACCAGTATATTCAAATTTCAGTGATCATGTAAGTACATTTATGCATATCTGCTTATTATTTACTCCCTCCCTCCCCCTCCTTCCTGTGGCAATACCCCCAATTCATCCCCTAACGTCTCTATACACAAATACAGGCAAAAGAAAGAAAAAAATAACAGTTAACGTCTACCCATCAACAAGTCACACTCCCCAGACAAAAGGTTGACTGGCACAGAACACAGCAAACACCATCTCATATTCATCATCCAGTTTTGAGAAAGCAGTAGTTACCTTTCCACCTTAACTGTCATTCACATATGCACAGATGAACATTAATTCACGTGTGTATATATATCTATACAACACACTTATATATACAGATGCATGCATACAATTTAATGTATACATACTTGCAGATGAAAATACACTTACACATACAAATACATGCATCTTCACATTTCAAATATATTTCAGGTGTGCTGGCTAAGAATTGAACCAATGGCCTGGCACAGAACGAGATGGTTTTTCCACTTGCACCATGGATTGTGGCCACAGAAAGCTCCACATTATTACGTCATGGTAAATAAGAATCCATGGTGAGATTGTAAGGACAAGTGGTGGTTGCCAGCAGAGGGACAGCATCTTTTCTTGCAGCAATTAGGGCAGCTAATATTATGTGTCTTTGTGAGTAAGTTAACGCTAGAGTTGAGATGTCATCAACAAGTGAAATATTAGGAGCACAAGGTACATCAACATTTAAAATTTTCGAAAGAGTAAAACAAACTTGTGTCCGAAAATGGGCCATATTTCTGCATTCCCAAAACACATACATGAAGGCAAGGCAAGAATTCTGATATGCTTTTGTGCCAGCAAATGGCAGGAATTTTGGTAACACTCTCCATGAAGCCTGTCTTTACAATGCATTATAGCACATTATGAACATATATAACACATTCTAACACATTATGAAGACACTTATAATGCATTATAAGTGGCTATGGTTAGGGTTCTGGTTCTGGTTGGGGCTAACTACAGGCGCATTAATAAGCTTTCAATAGCTTCTTGGGAGACCTGATTCACACGCAGTCACGTAATTTCTCCTCCAGCCCATACAATGACTATGTATGTGTATGTGTGTGTGTGTGTGTGTGTGTGAATAAATACTTTCCAGCTGGAAAGTCGGCAACTGTCCCCCCCAAAAAAAAGAAAAGTGGTGGGAACAACTTTTTCGTAATAGCCAAACTGCAGCTTTTTTCCTAGTTTGGAACACCAGGGAAGATCAATACAGCTTTGACAGCTTTGATTTGGAGTGAAGTTGTTGAACCTAAAATTCCCCAGTAGGATTCACTACAAACTTTCAACAGCCTGCACATTCCTTCGCAGGTGATCCTGCATCGCTGCACTGTCTCTGTCTTTGTTGTAACTTAGCATGCTTCATGATGCTGAAAGGTCCACTTTGTAGAAATGGTCGATTTCTGGATCTTATTTTCAACTCGTCAGTGTTTTAAAAACTGAGAAACCCAACTCGACCAATATTGACGCTTTGGGTCGGTGGTGGGCTCAAACTACCGACACAAAGCGTCAGTATTTGATGAATTGGGAATCTCACGAATAGGACAACTTGGGGAAAAAAAGGCTGGAAAGACAACAGTATTTCATAACACAACAAATGCTGGATTTTTAAAAACACCAAAAAATCAGTCACTGACAATAAGAATATTTTTCTAATGTAAACACAACATAAAAACAATCCCAATATAGATTCCTTAGATTTTTTTAAAGAATTGTGCGAAGAGACATACTAAGCAGGACATTTCACTGTTGAAAAAAATCAACTGCTCAGCGCCCCCCGGTGGACAAACTGTGCAATAACTGTCTAAATTATCTCAAAGCTACCTTGGCATTTTCGTACATACATCACTTGTTAGTTTTAGCCAACGTGAACGCTGATGCTAACATATTAACAGTATCTTTCAACCGAAAGAGAACAGGAATTAATTAATTGTGAGACATCAATAAGAGCCTTAGGAGGGCAGTATATTCTAAGAATCAGCACACATCATTATCCGAGCAGTCCGATATTATTGGTTGATACTTACTTATCAGCTATCAGGTAAGATCTGCATACACACTAACAACAAAAACAATGTAAGTTTTGGTTTTATTGAACCTGATTTCTTGAGGGTTATTATGTAAAACAATATAATTTTCAGTGTTTTTTTGCTCTTGTTCATGTTGACTTTTGCAGTGAAAGACTCTAACGGTTAATCAGATTTGACATTTGTCGCTCAACTATGTGAAATAATCTGTAAATAGAATATCAGCCAATGTGTCATCCCTAATCAGTCAGGTTATAGAAAGGCACAGCTGCACAGATGGATGAAATTAAGGTAACAGTGAAACAGTGTTGTGTCCCTTGCTTACACTGAGTTTTTCTCTCGTGTATTTGTTTCTTTTCCATCTTCCTCTATTGCATAATGTTGTCATCTCTACCTGCGTGTGTTCTGGACTAATATGCTCTCTGTACACCTAATAAAAAATGTAATAATAAAGATTCATTCTCTGACCTAACTCCTTCTTCCTTTAGTGGTCAGAGTAACACCAAGACTCAGTCAGCAGATTGTTAATGTTGTTAGCCAGCCTACCTCCTCCCATTGGTGGATGTAACGGATGAGTCTGGACAGCCTCAGCAGCCGCAGCAGACTGAGGATCTTGGTGAAGCGGACGATGCGGAGCGCCCGGGCCGTCTTGTACACCTCGGAGTCGATCCCTTTCTCCACGATGAGGAAGATATAATCCACAGGAATGGAAGAGACAAAGTCCACCACAAACCAGGTCTTCAGGTACTTCTTCTTGATCTTGTCGGGATCGAGGATGATCTCGGTGTTGTCCTCGAACACGATGCCGGTCCTGAAGTTCAGCACGAGGTCCATGAGGAAGAAGGTGTCAGAAACCACGTTGAAGATGATCCAGGGGGTGGTGGTCTCGTCCTTAAAGAAGGTGATGCCCACGGGGATGATGATCAGGTTGCCCACCATGAACATCAGCATGGTGAAGTCCCAGTAGAACCTGACAGGGTAAAGCAGGCAACGTGACAACTGCACAAAAAAGCGCTAAGTCTGCTGCAGTTTGTGTGCATGAACTCAGCCTTAAAACTGAAACTCTCAAGTCACGCTCACACAGTTGCTTTTGGGTATGCATATCACAAGCCAGCAAATATGCTGATGCTATTTGATCTATGACAAGTGATATTTCCAGCTTTCATGAAGACACACTCCGAAAACAGCGCCACACCTACTGAGTGACAAACGGCTGATCGTCTGCTTTTTTCACTAAGCGCACTCTGCTCCTGGTGAGGGAACCTATACCATGTGAGTGAAACCAAGGTCAAAGCAAGGACAAGCAGAGGGACAGGAATGTAACAGGAAAGATAAGCTGGGTGCAACTCACTCCAAATTAAAGATAAGCAGACAGTGAAGCCACAGACAGAGGACGTCTCAGCAGCTATCACAGCTACAGTTTGTCTCCCTTATCTGATTTGTTGTTGGTTTTGTCCAAAACAACCTTTGCGCAGTGCTCAATCACGCCACAAAATCCACCACCGAGCTTTAGAATAATGAGCAATTATGAGTTTAATCAACTGATGAGTGAATATTTTGACAATCGATAAATAATATTCAAGCAAAAACGACAGATTATCCAATGTGAAGATTTTCTACATTAAAGATGTTACACCTGACTTCAGGAAACTGTGACATTTTTTAATATTTACTGAAATTTTACAGGTTAAATAATACATTGAGAGAAATAAATCTATGATAAAGATCATTGTCAGTTGCTTCCTGTATGTTTTTGTCATTGTTGTTCAAAAACCCGTAGTTACACAGCTGTCTGATAAGATGAAAGTAAGTCTGCGCCTGCAGAGCAAAGGAAGGGAGTGATTAAAGAGCGTTGCTGAGTCATGACTTGAATATTTTATTTCAGAAAAACGGCTCCGTTTCTTAAATGTCTTTGACAAAGTTCCCCATAAAACCTCCAACCGGTATTCTGTGAAATAATAATAATACTTTGGTAGCAAAATGTGAGTCAAAGCCAGTTAGGAGCTTAAACAGTTGCTTTATCTGCAGACTGCTGCTGTTTTATACGCTGGAGATAATTAGAGGAGCTGTCCCTGGTGCTGAAACAGATGTTCCGACACATTTCGACCCACTTTAAAAAACTTCGGGTTCACCTTTTGACAAAACTCATCAAAAAACCTGGCAGCGCTTTCTATGAAGGTCGTCTCTAGCATGCATCATAACACTTTATGAGCACACTTGTAATGCAATACTAGTGCCTGTGGTTACGGTTAACCCTTACCTTGCTTAGAACTATGATTATACAGCACTAAAGGCGCGTTATAACACATTATGTTCATAATGCATTATGGATGGAGGCTTTAAGTGTTACCAAAAACCCCGTCTGAGAACACTTGCTTGTTACGAACACAGGTGTCATGTTGCAGTTATCTTCATATTTTGCCTGTGTAAGCGAGAGCGGACCAGAGACCTGAAGGCAGTTGTTAAACCCGATGGCCTTCAGTGCAGATGCAATAAATCAGCATCATCATGAAAAGTTTTTAAAAGCCTGCATCTGTCACTTTAAATTGGGAATATAACACTCTCGTGGTGGTCTGTTAAATTTAAAAGTTTTTATTTCTTCATATGACAACAAGTTTGCCTGTTTGGCATCAATGAATAATTCTGTCATCATGATGGAACAAATTCTCCCCTAAGTCTCAAGTTGTTTTTTCCAGATAAGCTTAAAAAGCACAATTTTATTTTATAGGCACAACTAAAGAAAATGGGTTTATTTGGCTCATGTTCCTTTTTTTCTTTTCCATCTTGGCCACAACTGAAGTGAATGCCATGGAGGATATTCTGCCCCCTCATGTGCGTCCATAATCTGAATTTCACCTGTTTTCTATTCTGTGAAGTCTGTTCTCAGGGAGAGTTTGATATGGAGATGGATCCCACACACTGTGCTGCTGCCACAGCCATTACGGGCTATGTGCTGTTTATGAGCCTAACTCAATTTGACCCATACCTGAAGTCGCTGTACGGGTGGATAATCCAATTACCCGCTGACTTTACGCGCTCTTGCTCCTTCTCCACTGCCTTCTGGCTGCCAAACATGCGCAGGGAGAATTTGTTAACTCCGGGCTGAAGCATGGAGCTGAACTGCCGCTGCATGTAAGTCTGATTCCCCCTGGAGTCTCCATCATCCGGCACTATCTGGGAGCCATCCTCAGCTTTGGAAAATGTGACAGAGTTTCTGGACTGCTGACTCGGGGGCTGCCCTTTACCGGTCGGAGCGCTGGAGAAGGAAACTCTGGAGTCCTTTTTCTCCATCGCCGCGGCGGTCTTGACCTCGCCCCCGGGACCCTGTGTCAGGGACCCCGCTGAAGTGACAGAGCCGTCCATGACTGCAGCCTTGCCGTCTTCCGCCGATGCTACTCCTCCATCTGTCTGCTTCTCCTGCCGGGAGATGAGAGAGGAGAGGCTCCCTGAACTGGTCGGGTCCCTTCTACAATCTCCGTTTTTGTTGCATATCATGCCGATGGCTCCCGCTCCTCTCACAGCTGCCTCTGAGACTGCGTCCCCTCCACCTCTGTCTGACTCTGAGCCGCTGGCAGCAGCATCCCTGTGGCTGAACAGAGCGGAGGCTGCGCTGCCGCTGGCACTGACAGGTGCGGAGTCCTCGTCTTGCAGGAGCCAGACCTCATTGTTGTTGGAGTTTTTGCGCGCAATGGACGCGGCTCCGCCTCCTGGCGTAAATTTCTTCATCTTGGTTCCTCCGCTGCTCCCATGATCCTCGCGTCCGGCCAAACTGGCTACTTGAGGTGGCCGAGGCTGCAGGAATTTGGGCTCCTCCTCGCTGTCCTCCGCCTCGTCCATCACAGGCAGACAAAAGACAGACAGACACTCCCGTACTTTGAACCTGGCGAGACTGGGCGGCGGCAGAGGAAGGAGCGTGGAGTTCAAAGCAACAACAGCCCTCTGCTTTCCATCCACACACCACTTTAAGGATAACAGCGCACCGGTGGCGTTGCTATGGCTGCAACCTGGCTCCTGTTATTGTGTGTGTGTGTATGTGTGTGTGGTTGTGTGTGTGTGTGACAGAGAGAGGAAGGAAGAGGGAGTGATGAAGAGATAGCAGGTAGCTTATAAAAAGGCTTTGTAAACACAAAAAGCAGTTTGTCAAAGCGAGACGCACAAAAGCGTCACTGTGATTGGAAACAAAACTATTTTAGCAAATTAAAAAAAAAACAACATTAACGTGGCACTTCATGACACAAAACGCGAGTAAACTCACCTGATAGGAACAAGGACCAGGAGGACAAAGGTGACAGCTGAAGGTCACATGAAACCACCGCATGCTCCATCTTTGGTCACCCACAGTGCACTGCAGGTGGACTCAAACAGTCAGCACTGCCATGATGTGAGCCACTCACTCTAATACTAGAGCTTTCTTTACTACTGTGAGAAACTGTAAACTGCGTCCGCCTGTTGCTTTAGGTTAATAGTCTACCAATAGGATTTAGGCTTGGCATCCTCGGCTAAATGGCCCCACCTTGTGGACAAATGTGGACATTGCGCGCTTTAAATCTTAGAAAACGAGGCTTTTTAAGGGCCCAGACGCGCCGCCAATAGTCAACAATGTGCCTGCTGTATTTGAGGCTCCACTCACTTTGGATCCTAACTGCATGTCAGCTCTGCCAAAGATGCATTCACTTTATTTTCTCTTTCTTTGCTGCAGTCCTTATGTGTGTTCACCTTGCATTCTTGTTGATCATTTTTATTTTATTTTATTTATTTTTATTGATTTTAAGTTTTGTGCATTTTACTACTTTTGAAATTTTCTAAGCCCTCACATTTCTAGACATTTTATCATTATTGCCTGTTTTTATTCCACTGTCTTAATCTTTTAGTTTTCAGCTCCAGTGTTTCCTCACGGGGGCCCTCCACACTGGGAGTTGTGTCCGGTCCTGCCCACGGGGACGTCTTCCTGGCGGCGCTCCCTGTGGCTGCGGACAGTGGTGCCTCTCAATGCGGATGGCCACCCATAGGTGGCTTCTCCTCACCTGGATCCTCAGTGCCAGGCCATGTTACTAGTCTATTTACTGTATGTGTGAGTGTGGGCGTGTGTGTGTGTGCGTGTGTGTGGGGGGGTCGGGTCTATATATTGTTGTATGTTTTTGTCATTTCATTCTGTTTTATCTTGTGAAGCACTTTGGGTTGCATTTTCCTATGTATGATAAGTGCTATATAAATAAAGTTTGATTGATTGATTGATTGATAATGATTGTTCTAGGTATTAGTCAAACCCTTGGGTGTTGCCAGGGAAACAGTTATTGCTAGTTTAAAACTCTACAGATTGACTGCACATCATATGAAAAAATGATTTTGAGTGCAGAACTTTCACAAAACTTTGTGAATGCTTTCAATTTAAATTGTTGACAATGGTGTAAGCTGGATAGTCAACTTGTCTATGTGCGTTGAGCGTCACTTCGCGGAGGCAAACCACCTACTGCTTCGTGTTGGGTGGTTCTTTGCCTCCACGTTGCACCTCAAAATCATTTAACACATACCTCCTCATTGACTATTCCTTACTTATTAGACATTTGTGAACACCATGAATAGTGGTGACTACACACTGCACATGGTGGCACACACCTGCGTGAATATTTCCGCAATTGCTGGATGATGGGCGGACGGTGGCTGGATGGAAAATTCTAACATATCGCTGAACTCTAGTACAGACCCACCATTTTAAACCATTTCTGTTGAATGTAACCTGCTGCATAAAACAAACTTAAAACCTCATTAAAGAAACCAGACACTCTGTTCAGTCACTGCTTCTTCTGCTGCCATCTGGGAGATACAGAGCATCACCTAACCAGCAGCACCATTCAGGTCCTTTTTACGGGAAACAGCCTGATTAAAAAAACTCTCTCTCTCTCTCTCTCTCTGTCTCTCTCACTCACACACACACACACACACACACACACACACACACACACACACACACACACACACACACACACACACAGAGCTTACGCACACACACTCATCCTCTTTCTTGGATACTTTCTGCCCCGTTGCACCCGTGATGGCAAATTGAGCGCCTCCCGTCTCTCCCTCTCTCTTTCTCTCACTCACCCCCTCTCTGTTGACTCCTCTCATCTTTCCTCCATCTTTTTCTCTCCCCTGCCTTTCCATCCTCCCACCACCTCCTAACCCCTCCAGACCCTACTCCCATTCTCTCCATCCTCCTCCTCTTCTTCATCTTCTTCTTCCCTCTCTATCTGATTTTGACTTCAGTGGCAGGTAGAGTTGGATAACAAACCAATGAAGGGAGGGAAAAAGCCTTTATGTGGTGAACGGATGCGTGTCTGACACACACTTAAGACATCTCACTCACTCACTGCAATATATTATCAGAGGAAAACCCGCTACAGAGAAAAGCTTCTCTGCGGGGAAATCCTATGAGAAAATTGTAAGAGGAAAATGGGAATATATTTTAATTTTTCCTCTGTGCACCCGCTGAGTGAGTCTCTATGTCTGTCTGTCTGTCTGTCTGTCTGTCTGTCTGTCTGTCTGTCTGTCTGTCTGTCTATCTATCTATCTTCCTTTACTCTCTGTCCTTCTGTCGTGGTCCTATTAGTGGAAGATGGAGGTGTGATCATGGTTACTGTGTGCTAACAGGGAGCGTCCTGCCATGGATGACAAATATTACACACATGCATCACAAATGACAACAGAAACACACACACACACACACACACACACACACACACACACAGGCATCCATGCAGGGAAAAAACACTTGGTAGATTTCATCACTGCTCGTAATTATGATACTGTCAAGTCCACAACGTGGCAATCCATAACAACACACGCACATGTGTGCACACAAGCACACACACACACACACACATGTACAGAAATACATGTGACATATCCCTTCATTTGCTCTCATACTGTACACACCCTGCTTCACAGTTACCTAATGAGAACATTCCCTAAAAAATGCTGACATAAACACATCTAAATACAAAAATACACACATTCACATGCAAGCTGAAGCTGGCACAAGACAAATAAATACTAAAACATGCACAGTGCTGCTTGTGAGAGATGAGCTGTTCTGTAAATTATGATGAAACAGTCAGTGGACAGCATAAAACAAAAATATGAAATATACAAAAGGAAAAACTTGAATTTCAACAGGTTATTCTGATAAGACTGTGCATGAGATGAAACATGTCTGCCTTTTTACATTTCAGTTTTTGTGTAATATTACCTATTTGTTTTTATTGTCTATTTTATGAAATTATATCTGGGCACAGGGGCATTATACTGTATGTGTTGCTGTGTGTTTGTGTTTTTAAGTGTGTTCGTGTGTGTGTGTGTGTGTGTGTGCCAATGTGTGTGTGATGACATCTCTGTCTCCAGTGTTGACACCTCATGTGTCAGGGGAACCTATTAGAGACCCTCACAGCCTAACCCTGCACCTGACCCCCACCCTGATGAATGTCTGTGTGTGTGTGTGTGTGTGTGTGTGTACGTGTGTGTATTTGAGTGTTTTTCTTGAAGCCGTCTGACTCCAAACACTGCTGTCGATTTCCTTAAACATTTCCTTATGAAAGGTTTACATCATCTATCACTTCCATTTATTTTATGATGCTTACAGGAATTAAAACATTTCCTAACACCAACATATTTTACAGATAAGGGGTTCTGTCCAGTGTATACGTGTGTGTCAATATGTGTGAGTCTGTGTGCCCCAGAAGTCCCAAACAAACCAGGGGGTCAGGCTTCTGGTTACCCCTGGATATCTGACCCCATGACCTCATTGCCCCATATAAATCTGCTGGGCCATGCTGTGTGTGTGAGTATGAGCTTTGTGTAAGTACAAGTTTTAGTCTTTGAGTGTGTGTGTGTGTGTGTGTGTGTGTGTGTGTGTGTGTGTGTGTGTGTGTGTGTGTGTGTGTGAGAGAGAGAGAGAGAGAGAGATAGAGAGAGAGTCCTCACTTTTTCCCCTATTTTTCCTTACTTTTCTGTTTCTAACTCTTGTTTTCATGTTCTTAGTTTTATTTGATTTTTTTTAGTTTTACAATCTTTTTAAATGATCTGCTATCCTAAAAATGTGGGTTTTACTGGACTGGTGCTGGTAGTACTTCAACATAAGCAATAAGCCTTCATGGATATACAAACCTTAAATTGAAATATAAATAAGAATGTCTTCCTTAATTTGTTACTTTCAAATCCTTGCGTCCCTCTTACTGTCCTCAACCCTCTTCTGTAATCTATCTATGAATTAACTGCTGTACAGCATGCAATTTTTTCAGAGATTGGCAAGAACACTTTTCCTTATTGTCTTAGTATTTAAGTTAAGGTCAACATAAATAAATACATCAAACAAAGCAACAAATGAATCCTCACCACAACTCTAAATGAAAACATTCCTTTGTGTCAAGACAATAATGAAAAGTATATGTTTTTCCCCTTCACTGTTTGCTTTTCTTTTGAAGGTCACTAAAAGATAAATTCCAGTTAGAGTAAAGGCTTGTTGCTTGTATCTTTATGCAGCCGGTAGCAGAGAATAAACAGCACTTTTACCACGTGTAGATAGTGTGCAGGGCTTAATGTGTTAAATGTCAGTGGATATCAGTCAGCAGGTCTTGTGCTTCACTCTGCTCTGCACAGCCGACACTGCGATTAACCCCTAGATGACATTGAGCACAAAGACTACCCCCCACCCCCCACCCCAAACACACACATACACACA
>JAQLOL010000020.1:22558087-22568436 GCA_029783665.1 Naso thynnoides
TAGGTGTGGCCTCTCTGCATCATTTAATTTGGTTCAAGTACAGCACATTACATCATTTGCAACTTAAAACCCAACACATGCTGGTTTAGAACTAAAGATCCAATATTATCACAAAATTTTAAGATGATAAAAATCACAAGCTCCAGTGACACATACCGTTTGGGTGCCATCCTCCTCTTTGACCCAGGTCCAGTCAGTGGGTGGTGGATAGCCATGGCTCACACAGACCATCACACCTTTGTCCTTCTCATTGCCATGTTCAGAGTGCTTGTAGGCGGAAACATGGGGAAGTGCTACAGCAGAAGGTACGACACACATTAACACAGAACTAGGAAGTTGGTGAATTCATCTACTGAAGTGCTCTTACAGACTGTTCATTTTCTGTGTGATTGCAGTTTGATATATACTTACACAGAAACAGTTTTTTCCCTAATTTTTGTGGCCACTATATTTAAATAAGTAACAATCTGACTAGAGATGAACTGATCTGATAATCAATATTAGTATCGATCCAATATTGGCCAAAATCACTTGATCGAATATCAGACAGGAAAATGTATAATCCGGTCAGGTTTATCGGCTTAAACTCTCCCATAAATTCTTAATTTAACCATGTGCGACAGGCTGCAGAGAGAGATGTCAGCACAACACAGACTAGCAGCGTGTGTCACATGACTAATTTGAATGGCAGGGTTAAGCAAAGTGCTTCTATACAGATGTATTATCTATAACTTTGTTGTTTAAGAGAGGGGATGAGGCTGTATTAGAATGATTTTGGGATCGGCAGATATTCAGCGTTTTCTCATCGAGCCATCCCTAAATATGACCACGATGTGATCTTAAAGAATTAAAAAGACATTTTCATTTGAGGTGGACTTTAATTATGTACAAATTCTAAACTGTATTTGACAGTTTTGTCATTTCCTGGGGGGGAAAAAGTTTGATTCATCCTGCACGCTATGTAAAATAAGAAGGTTTCTGCACCACCCTAGGCACGACCATTGTTGCTGTTCTCCAAAGTAACTACCAAGTTATGAAGTTACAAAACTTACACCTATAATGGATTACTTGAGACCGATAGCGTTGTAAGATAAGCAGATATTTTCAACAGTTTCTCAGTTCTACTTGGCCTTTGTGTAATTTAAATGCCGTTTTAAAACAACAAATTCAAACAGACTTTTATTAGCGAGGCATGACTCAAGTTTTTAGTCTTACAAAAACCCTCAACCATCAACAAAACCTTTGTGCTTTAGTTTCTATACTGTACGTCATTTATCAGGAAAACAACACAAACTTACTTTTGACTTCAATTGTCTGCTTCACCTCTGGATCAGTGAGGAACACACATTCGTACTTTCCGGCAGAACTGTAGGTGATCTTCTCCAAACTATGAAAGAGAAATTATGGGGGATTTAAGGGCGTGAACACCACTACTTCTTGTAATCTGCCGAACTGGCATTTAGCAGGTGGTGACTTTAAAACCAATTCTACTGAAGTCATATTAGTTTTCCACTTAGCTAAGTAGAAAATTCGCAATAGAACCCTTTTAATGCTCAAGTGCCTGGGGAAAAAATAAAGCTGCTTGTTCATGCAACAAATATTTCAGATTTCCCCTGGTGATCACAATCCCACTTTTGTTTGGTGCTGCTGTCCCGTACAGTCCTGCTTGCTCTCTCTAATGGGGAATTAAGGTCAGGGCGCGTGAGTACACTGCTAGGGGCGCTTATCCCTGCTGCCAAGACTACCGGCAAAGCTGCACCACTGCACGGTCCATCTCGCTGCTAATCAAGAACAGTGAATGCCTGAATGCTGCCTCTAGCTCTGCTGCTAATGGAGGCAGAGAGAGTAGTGAGGGGGGAGGAATGACACAAAGCAAAAAGCTGGGAGAGAAAATGAGACAAAATTACAGGATGAAGATGACTACCGACTGTAGTAGCAGAGCCAGACAAATAAGAGAACCCTTAAAGACATGCGAGGCCAGCAGCACTCTTTTTTAGATTGGGAAATGGTTAACTGTCTTCTGATATTAATAATCCACAGGACATTTTAAAGTATTCAAAGCCAAATCTGCTTGCAATTTTCTTGTACGGTTCATTGACCCGGTAATCAGTGAATTGTTCGGGTATACCCGACCGCAGCCCTCAGATGACAAAAGCGAGTGGGCCGAGTTTTTGATGGCAAAGTGTGTGTGTATATGTGTGTGTGTGTGTGTGTGTGCTTTACTCTTGTCTCCTAACTCAGTGAGGACTGGTAACAGTTCAACATCAGTGATGAATCAATAATTTTGTACGTTTAGCCTGTTCAACATGCTTATGTGGCAAAGCTGGACTAATGTTGTGACACTGAGGGACAGCGAAGCAAAACTGAGTGAACATTAAGCCTCCTTTAAAGCCAATTACATAACAAGCGTTAAATTGATTGCAGGTAGCTGTTATTCCATATTGCTTTTGTTTATGTCAGTGCCAGTGTTAGTTTTGTCCCACATTGTCCCAGATCCTTGGCAGCATGCAAATGTGTAAGAGTGTGTGTTGCTGTGATCTTCAAGGCATCGATGCGTGTGGAAAGAGAAAGTGTACCCCCACCCCCACCCCTCCACCCCCCCCCCCAAAAAAAACAAAAAAACAAAAAACAATCAACTGGTTAAAAGGTAGGAAGAATTTCAAAAACCCGAGATTTACTGTGGTTGACTTCGGCACTTACTAGAGGGCAGATCTGCCTTGTGGCACATCTGAATACTTACCGGAGGCTTGTGAATTGAGCATTTTCAGTAGACTTCGACTCGTCGATGACTTTGCCATTGTGCATCCACTGGGATCCTTTGATGGGCAGGTTGGTCTCTGTCAAGTTGCAGGTCAGGACCGCGGTGGTCTGGTTGATGACCTCGGAAGGCTCAGTAATGATGTTTGGGGCTAGAGAGAGAAAAACTAATTATCATTTTTGAACTGGACAGAACTTTTTAAGACTCTCATACCTGACAGGTGAGCTTAAGGTATTGCCTTGAATCATTATCCAAGAATTTATCATTTTTAAGCTCTAGTTTAATAGATGTTTTGTCTCTCAACACTCGAAAGTTGTCACTAAAGACAGAATTGATTTGATAGTCCAAAACATTATATGGAATACATCGTATATGGCAGCCTAATGCCCTATGCTCACACCCACTGATGAGCAATTACATAAAAAGGTAAGTTGGTTGGATGAAGTCAATTATGAGATCAAAGCACTTGATTATTTCTGTTTTTCCTCTTAATGTTACCAAGGTGCAAAGATGAATTGGGATACAGCTTTTTTTCCCAAGCAAATATTCATTAAGTAGTAAAGCAGAAGTTAAAAAACTATCAACTAATCCTTTGTATCTTCCTTCAACTTACCAAGTTTAAAAAGATATATCATGTTTCACAAATTAAACCAAGTAACATAATGGCACAAGTAAAAGTTCTGAACAAATGCAAAGAGGTTTCCGATGAAGGTGGAAAGAGCTCGGGGAGATCTGTCCCACCAACAGCAGAATGGAGGGAGGAAGAGGAGTTGTACTGGATATCTAATAAATGATCTACAACAAGGTCACAGGGAAGAGTTCTTTTTATGAATACATGCAGAAGAAGCAACAAGAGGGGGCTTGAAAAAAAAAAAAGAAAAAGAAAAACGCTGTCAGTACAGTGCCAATCACAGAATAAAATGCTACAATTAAATATTTTGGTTTTGGGCAAAGAAACTGACCAATTAGGCTACTCCAAAGTCACAAAAAATAATACTGGACCACAAGGCAGAAAGATGCCCCATGGCTAAAAATGTATTTTTAATAAGTAGTTGCCATCTTCTGTGCCTACTGCTCAGTTTTCTATAAGCCACAGAAATAGTCTACAAGCATAAACAAAAAGGGGCATTGCCAGAGTTAGTATTAATTCAGGAAAATTCTAGCAAAATAAATATCTACCTAAAAGCAATAGGCTACTAATTAAGTAATCTGACGCCCCTTTTGTTTTCTCAAAATTACTTGATAGCCAAATTTTGGTGCTGATCCATATTTTGATCGTTTTCGTGCAGGTGCCATTTGCAAATCTCCAACCTTATGACCAGTATTATACACAGTAAAACCTGTCATAATTCGACCTAAGCCTTTAAACAAGGATAAAAAAGGCATCAGATTGAAGACATGGTGTGTAAGGTAAAAAGGATTAGGGACGACCCAGCCATGCCTCATGACCAGGTTCGTGTTTCACTACAGGAAAACCTTGAAGCTTTGAGGAGAGGAGAGGGAGAGTGTATACTGGGTAAAGTGGGATGAACAGGGTGCTGGACTGGGAAGCATGGGAGTTGAGTGTAATAGGAGCTGAATGTCCAGGTCTTCACTACTGAGAAGATAATGGCCGAGATACTTCTCCTCATGCTTCCTCTGCCACTCACGTTCGATCACAATTATGTTTGCCTGCGAACGGATCCACTTGATTTTTGGCGTCTTCCTCAGTTCATTGCGGTCAGGATCGTTGGAAGCCCGGCACTCGTATGTGCCCGAGTCGTCGGGGGTGAGGCTAGTGAGGTGAATGGTGCTAGTGGCATGCGCTATGTAAGTGGCATTTATTTGCACACGGTCATCACGTGCCCCGTCGAAGAGCTGTGAAAAGGTCTCATTGGGCTCTGCACCCTCCACAAACCACCACTGCACCTCAGGGATAGGGTTCCCTATGACCTCGCAATGCAGCTCTGCGCTGTCATTGACCAGCTTCATCTGAGAAAGGGGAGACTTGATAAAGCCCGCTGAGCGCCATTTACAGTCAGCCCAGCACACAGATTTTTGAGACATTTCGAATGTGGTGGGTTTAAAGCAGGCCAGGTGATTTCATGGATGATAAAAGGCAGTGATGGAAGAAAGAAAAGCAAAAAGGAAAAAAGAAAGAAAAGGAAACAAAGTTAATTGAACGCAAATGAAATGAATATATGAAAGAAAGCACACAGAAAAAGTATAAATCAGAGTAACATTTTCATCCAATTATTTTTGGTAAATCCTGGTACTCTGACCCAATAAGACAAAAAAAATGCTACATAAAAAGGAAACAAGGATGACCAAGGCTCACTGAAAGCATATACTCAGTTTTTTATTTGTTACGGCCATCAAGCTAAAACAGTTTAATCTAATACAGCATCCTTACAATAGATCCTATCTTTGTGAAGGCTATGATGTTTCATCTTTCATCAAACTGGTTTCAAAATATGTTTATGTTATTGCCATTTTGGAGGCGGGAAATTGTGTTTTGGTTGCACTGTGCTGTGGAGGTGCTTCTATAATTTTGTGTACCCATCTGTACCAACGAGAGTAGACTAAGCTTAGGTTTGGGTGATACTCTCTGTGATAGGCTGAATCTGTTACCAGTAAACTTTCACGTCAATTGAATGTACCACAATGACGGCCAATGGGACTTTGTTCCATCTAAATGCTTTACAAGCTTAGTATGTGCAATTGCTCAACAGTAAATGTTGAAACTACTGACAAGAAAGCCCTGTCGGGACATCCTGGAATGATGAAGTTATGGCAAAAAAAACAAAACAAGACAAAAACAAAAACATTAAAAGCATTTAAAAGCATTCCCATGGAATCAAAACAACATGAAATGAATGGAAAAGAACATGGACAAAAGCAAATGTGGTTGAGATGAAAAGCATTTAAAAATAATGAAATTTAAGTAAAATGTGCAAAAGTATGAAGCATGTCCACATATTGATCTCTTTCTCTGTGTAAACGGGTTGTGACACAACTTTAAAATTGAGACGTCCCACAACGTTGTTTATTGGTGGACTGGTTTCCCAAGAAGAGTGTGACCTTTACACGTGCCTGCTAGGATTGGGCGATGTGACCGAAAAGTATATATATATATATTTGTCCTATCGCACAAGCCTGTTGCCTGCCTCTCCTCTGCTCGCCTACAGTCCAAAAGTGTGTATGACTAGCTACCGTTTGCACAGAATATGATATATAAACTGTTAACGTCAACAAATGAGCAGCACACACCACTACACGGAGTATAACACAAAGTCCTGAAGTGAAACCTAACATTAATGCAAAGCATGTGAAATGTTTTGTGACATGGGGGTTTAATCTGACTAATAATAACTTGTTTGCTAATGATGATGAATTAGTAGCGAGATAACATGGCAAAATACTGTTCTGAAGGAATAGTGGCGTAGTCCTGGGGCTTATCAGACCAAAAGATTGGTTAGCTGGTCATTTGGGACTTGCTGTGTTGGTTGTCGTTGCACAGCAGCTAACACTGGATCCATGCAGCATACAGTGCCTTAGTTACAACTGGCTGGCTAACCTTAGCTTGTCCGTTCACTTCAGTTATTACCAGCAGAATGTTACCAAAGTGGATTTATCAGTCGTCTAGTTTGCCAAATTACTTCACCGGCTATGTACTAAGACAAACAGTGTGCCTTTAGCAAACAATTAATGATGCCTTACAACAAGCTACTCGGTATCATGGAGACAGTGGTCCAAATTAAATACAGAAACATTACAAATGGTCGTGCTGTTCTAGATAAGATCAGAACTTCTTTTTCAGAACTCAGTGTTCATTTAAGCATACAGTCAATGCTGCCAACCACTTGGGCTGGTGCCAGGGGTTAGGGTAGTAAACGAAGCAAATTTTCATAATAGTCTGTCAATGATTTAATGCAGTCCGCACACATGAACACGATGTTCTGTAAATCGATACTGTCAATTTCTGCTGAGCTCAGCATCCACCACAGATGCATTACAATCAGAATAAGACTAAAAATATTTTGCTGTTGAGGAACTGACTGTAACAAACTGATTTAGAAAGGAATATATTCATATATTTGAATGAAACATGTTCAAATTTCAATGTTTAACTAACTTATTGCCAGATGATCAGAATATCCTCTTCAGGTGAGCATGATCAGGCTGCTTGCCTGAGTGTGTATGGGTGGCTGTGTCAGAGAACCTTTGGCTTATTCTTCTGGCATTCATGCACAACCACTTTCTGATGGATTTACTTCTCTCTGTTCCCTCCCATGTATGACAGCTCTCCACATTCAAAGAGGGCAGGGATTTGTTTGGACTCTCAGTGGTGGTCGGGGGGGAGTTATAAACTTGGGTGGGTCCAGGGAAGAACAACATTCTCGCACATTCAGCTACAGCTAGCTTGCTCCCCTCTTCTCAGAACAATCCCAGTCAAACATGATGTGGAACAAAACCAGGGCTGGGGCCCAGGGTGCCAATAAGGAAAACAATAGCACAAACGAAAACTGAGTTTATCCTTGATATCAAACTGTCACCTCTTTTTTTTTAAAAAAAAAAAACTTCCCCCCAAAAATGCAGAGATGTTGACTTCTGTGTTGAAAATTACCTTCTGAAACCTCAAAAACTGTCAGAAACACCACACAATAGGCTAACTTTAGGACTTGTCAACAGTTTCACAGCATGCATATCAAGTAACATTTCAAGCTTACACTCTTCCAAAGGTCACCTTCTTAGCAATACCTTACAACCATGCCGTATGAAAGTTCAAAATTAAATATAGTCTAGGCCCCAGCCCCGACGACTGAATGTAAACCACACGAAGCTTAACAGTGTAATATACTGCCTTTCACCCTCTGCTCTATAACATGAGAACCTGATCAGCTCCATGTGTTTGAGCTCTTTCACACAACAAATTCCATTGTTGCTATTCTGACTTAACATGTGGTCGACAGCAAGCTAAATGAACACTGTACAAAAAGCCTGAAAATCTATAACTTTGCCATACAGAGAAAAAAAAAAAGATTACATATTTAACGTGACATAGGGCTGCATGAAATTTACTGGGCACAAGAGCAAATAAACCATAACTATGGGGATACATGCTCTATCTTCACAGAAAGTTCTTTTTTTTTATTGAACTTGCTGGTTGAAAATTAACAACTCAAGTTGAAATTTACCTGGCTTTTTTGGAAAGACAATGGGTCAACAAAGGCTCAAACATGAGGCCGCTTACACAACATTCGTGTAACAAAGTATATTGAAATCTTCACAAAGAAAAGGAAAAGCTGGTACAATGCAACGCCTTTTCCGATTGATGGATGCCAATGGTTCCAAAATGATGAAAGCGGTGACGCACATGCACACAGACATTGTTTAAGGAGGAACATTTCAAGCTTTTTTATTTCGGCCTTGTAGTACGCGGTCACTGGGAATGTTTGGTAATCCTGACTTTTAATGAGGGGGCAAAATACTTACAAATCCACTGGATGTGACCTGATCTTTCAGGCCTTTCTGTCTGAGTATGTGGAGTGCACTAATCGAGTAGTCCACTTTGTCCAATGTAATCAATCATCCGTGGTGGACCAGCAGAGATTTCTCACCACAGTAGCACGACCTGTTACTGTCAGCTACCGCTTAGACAACAGGCTTTTATCGCAAAATGACAATTCAAGCGAGGGCACGATAAGCAGCTGAAGTCTCAAAATGGTGGTCAATCACAAAATGAGTCTATATTTAACACCATTTACCAAATTACTGTGACTAAAGATCATACAGTTAACAAACAGTATTTAAGAAAATTAGTTTTTCCTACTCTTTTCTACACAAAGCAGCTTTGCGTATGTGTATGCTCTGTAACCCACTTTACGCACCAAAGTTAAGAGAGAGTGAAGCTGAAACTCTGGGGAAATCTAATTTTACTTCTGTTGTACTCCAGAGCCGTCACAGTCAAAGAAGGAACATCGACTGGCATGAGGGCTTCTTGTATATATTAGACTAATATGGACATCAGCATTACTTTATAAATATCCTGGCTGCTGGTATCGACTCTCTGCAAAATAAAGGCGGCCTGTTTATCCCATGCTTTAAGGAACCATGCCAGATAATACGGACATTTTAGCTGCGTCCATGGTTTACAACATTTAGGCTAACCCGGTGTCAGTGCATGACGACAGAATGAAGAAACACCATGAGGAAAGTGACTCAGTTTGGGTGTTTTCTATGTACTTCAACAATTATGAAGCCTTTCAGTGTTGAAATTCAGGGCCGAAGAAAGTTCATTCTTCCATTTTGAATAAGAGATAGGAGCAGTGATGTTTTAACTACATTTTAAGCCTTGCAAGCTCATTGGGCTAATCACCTCAGTTTATATTGTAGGGATGTCACGAGGACGAACACTCTGGAACCAAGTTGCTGCCAACAGTCTAAAAATATGACAGTACTTTTTTTTTTTTTTTTAATGGTATTGTAGGTACCAGATTTATAATTTAGGCATCAGGGACGTCTTACGCTGATTAGGCTACATAATGTACCTCGTAGGCTACCGTCCTTACCTTTCTGTCAGTCATCTGTTATCAAAATACAAAATTAGCTTTATAAATAATTATTACAGGACTAATGGTCTGAAACCATATCATTAAATTTAAACTACTGCTTGCACTCCAGGTGTGTGAGTGTGTGTATGTAGAGTGGCCTGACACCACTATCAGAAAATGCCTTCAGTACCACTGAAAATGCTGGTATCGGTATTCGCAAGTACGCCTGTCTGTGCACCAATCTGACACCACTGGGTTTGTTTGCCGCTAAATGCCCAGTTAGCTTAGTGAGCTCTCAAATCCTGTCAACAACTATGCACACAAGTGGCAAAGAAGAACGGAGAGAGTCAACAAAGCTAGCAGAACGTCTACACTTGGCAAGATTTTAGCAAAGAAAGTCCCACCAGTAAGAGGCAATGTTTAAGGAATTAAATCGTCCAATATTTTGGTTTTTAAGTTGCTGTTTCGCTACTGATTTACGGTGTTTTATTTAAATCCTTTTATTTGACTAAATTATGGTTACACCTTAGTTTTTAAAAGAATTTGTATTTTTTTATGTGCCGCTATCGGATCAGTACTCGCTATTCGACACTGAGCAAGTTTGGGTATCGGAATCGGAGTCGAAAGTAAAAAAATGGTATCAGAACATCTCTACATGTATGCGCTGTTTTCTTACAGTCACTGGGCGACCAGAACTTAAATCTTATTATTCTTTTACAGTGTCTGCCAGAAGAGGATGTCAACCAGGAAAGGCAGGAGGAGAATCTGCATAAAGGACTGTATGATGGAGTACATAGGTTTGTCATTTGACTATGGATTTTTGGTATTATGACAACCCGAGTGCATTGTCCTCACTTAGTTTCTAGGGATATTTAAGTTTTTACCAGATATCATCTAAATAAGTGTTGCCTGACTTTTTGCAGGTTATTTTCCATAACAGTTGTCAGCACAATGTCCACACATTGGTCACATCTCCACAAAGATAATAAATGATCTCTGTAACCAAGCATAGAGCTATATTTTAATAAAACACAGCTTTATCAAGGTCGACAAACTAA
>JAQLOL010000020.1:22568536-22594415 GCA_029783665.1 Naso thynnoides
CAGCTTTATCAAGGTCGACAAACTAATGGGAAGCAAAAGGGCTGGAAACAGGTAAACAGAGTGTGATTTTTTTTTTTTTTAAACCTAAAAACACTGTATCGTGACAGCTGATCCACATCACATGGACTGGGCCTACATGCTCACTGAGTCCAAGACAGTGAGCATTTAATAGGCACAAGCGTAGGAAGCTGTCAGTTGAAACGTTACAAGTCTGGGCTCCTGTTCCCGAAATTCTGGAATAAAAAATATCTAACTAACCAAACCACTCAGATTATTCACCCTAAGGGATGGTTGAGGAAAAAACGCGGCCCAGGTCAGTAAAAAAACGACAATTCCCCTTAAGTTAATGAACGCAAAGCACCCCTTTATAACGTTTAGCAATGTTACCAAACCACCATACGTATTTAATTAACGCCAGAGCCCACGTGACCGGGTGCATTTACAAAGGTTTGGCATCGACAAAACGTTCAGTGAAGAAGTGACATACATAATACATACATAACGTCATGTTTTTCCAAGCATAATAACGTTCAAAACGTCGTTCGACAGGATTTTACGACGGCAAATTAGCCAAATGTGTCGCTAGCAAACATTCTGGCGTTTACGCCTCGCAGCTAGCGTAACAATACGACTGTTTACTACCAACTCCGGACAAAATGGTTTCTATTTTGTATGAATGGCAGCTTTCAAATGGTGCATGGAATCGAAAAACACTACCGTTTCCGAGTAAAGACGGCAGGACCGAATATTTTTAATGTTTGTAACCAGGGCAAAGTCTACATTCTCAACTAACATGGCTGACACAAATTTCTTACCTGTGGACGCATCGGTTCGCCAAAAGCTCAACAGAAGGGCGCTGACAGCCCACAGTAACTTCATGGTGGGTAATTTAATTGTTTATTAAGTCGCCGAAAGGACGCAGTGTTGACCACTGAGCTCAATCTTCTCCCTCGGTTCCTTGCGAGCTTCTAGCGAGATGCGCCGATGAATGTTCCTCGGCGGGGCTTGTGGTCGGTCGTCCTCTAGTTGCACTTCACGCACACGCCCTGATCGGCACGTACGCATGACGTCACGCTTAGAGGCGTGGACACGTACGTGTTACGTCTGTCCTCACTTGGAGCCATTTAAACTCGTCAAATGAGCAGATGTACTTCGGCAAACACGGAAAGAAACATTCGCCGAATTCGTGTTTTGTTTTTTTTTTTTCATACCCACGGATACTAAGTGTTCGAGGGAAGTTGCATTTTTTTAAGGATATAAAAAAAGTAATTCATCCCCCAAATAATCACTATGTCATCGTTTCGTTTAAAAAATTAGTACTGCACATTTCGCAGGGCGTCTGTCTAAGCCATCGACATATGGTCTCTAAATATAAATTGTCCAGAAGTCAGTTTAATGTTAAAGCAAACACGACCAAAAACGTATGGAAATGGCTGCAGCGTTCAAGTCCTTGGTTCAATTCCGGTGTCAAGTGTCAGAGAAAGTAAAGATTTTTCTCTCCAGAAAACTGAGACAGAAACATAAAATCCTAATACTCCCTTACCTATAGTAGTCCATTATTATTATAGTCCATTAAAGCTGCAGTGTCCGTCTCAAATAAATAAATTATATTGGGAATTTACTGGGCATAAAGAAATTCATTTAGCAGGGCTCAGAAACTATAAAAGCACATTTAACAAAACAACAACAAAAACCTGGATAATACTTTCCTTAAAGCATCCATCTATAATGCATTATGATCATACTTATGTGTTATAATGCGCCTGCAGAGCTGTATAATCATTGTTACACACAAAGGTTAGGGTTAACCTAAACCCTAACCATAACTCTAACACTAACCATGAGAAACATGTAATGCATTGTGTGTTCAGAATGTGTTTTATATGTTCTTAATGTGTTATAATGCATCATAGAGATGGGCTTCATAGAAAGTGTTACCAAAATCTGTTGAGTCCGTATGGGTTACTGCTCAAGTTTGCTAAAAGACGAGCAACACGACAAAGAAGTAAGATGATGCAAGAAAGCTTGCTGTGGGGATAAACTGTCAAATACGGACTTGTAGAGGGAATGATGAAAAAAATACACACAAGACAAATTCCTGACAACTTGTTTAACAGTCAAGAGACAACTGGGAAGTGCACTGGTGCCTTGGATTACTACTCAGCTGTTCCCTATCAACTCAAAGAACTCTGTATGACAAGGCGGGTCCGAAAATCCCCAAATCCAGACGCGTCATTCATGTTTCTGACAAAAGCAGAAGTGCTGCCAACCTATTAAATTGATTATTATTTTGTGTAGATTCACAACATATAAACACATTAAAACCTCGGGCTGCAACACCGAAAAAAGACACACGCATACGCAGCATACTTACAGTTTGGATGAGCTGAAATAGTAGCTCTAAACATAGACTCTGAGGTAAAGTAAATATTGAAACAGCCTGCCATGTTTCAAGGTATGTTCAGTTACAAGGTCAAAAAGGTGACATCAATTCTGAAAACCAATTTTCAATTTCACATTGTAAAGTCAAACCCATAGCTATAAGTCAAGTGTGTCCATTCCATCCGTCCATAACAACATTCCCCTTATAATAAAGACCTTTGAACATGAACCCCAGAGGAGACAAAATGCACAATGGAGAGGAAATACACCCATATGGCTAAACAATGTGAGGAAGGAGGTGTATTGATAACAGACAAATACCATGTTGAAAGATTCATTATGAAGTCCGTTTACTATCAGCATATCAGGCCACACACAACAATCTCAAAACTGCATTATGCATTGAAATAACTTCCAGCAGAGCTCGCTAATGATGTTATTGTTCCCCGGTCGGTGCTTGGCTGTTCTGAGAGCCCGCAAAGTGCCACTAAAAGGAGAAATAACTCAGACAGGGAAACAGAGACCAACACAGGTCAGACCTTGCCGGTTTTCCAGAAAATGTTCACCATACTATTTATTTTTTTAAGGACAAATAAGTGACTATTTTATGCTCATTGATAGCTTACTTGCTACCAGTGAAAGAATTTTGAAATTTTTGTTGCTTGCTTTGACTGTAGTCCCATCTAGTGTCTAATGATAGCACCACACAGTAAGTGCAGAAAAGACATCAGACTTCTCTCTAGTGGTTGTTCACATGCAGTTAATACACATTTGCTTTTAGTCACTGTTAGTAAAGTTCAACTTTACCGACGTATCCAAGTCAACTGTATGACTACTGCTGCTGATGATTAGACCTTCAAAGAATGTTATATACTGCATACACATACCGAGGATGATTACATGAATTTTGAGTGTAGCACTCGCACATCTTTATTTTCATATCAGTTTCTTTTTTTTTTTTTTTTTTTTTTGGACACAATCGTACTGCAAAGCAAACGGTTTTCAACAGGAAACTTTAGAAAATATTTAATTTACCTTTAAGTTAAAATGCACAAATGCACTGAAATGCTTCTAAGTGTTTGATGCGAAAAGCTGATCCACCTTGTAGGCTTGCAGATTTAAAAAAAAAATAAAATTAAATAAAAATAAAAATCCCTGTGTCATTTAGCAATGACTATCTGCATCATCATCCAAACAGCACAAAATTACTGCAATCTGATGCAACATTTCAAGTGCAAAAAAATGGTACCTGTGTGTTGTCAGGTAGTCTTAAAACTGTAAGTGGGTCATAACAATGAAATATTTAAACTATTGTAAAATAAAAAAGTAATATCCTTGCAAACCATGATGAAACTTTAGTGCACACTTACACAGTGCATTACAGTGCACTTTGGGTCATTCTATCTGAGAGATATGAATGCTACTTTTAAAAAGAAATAACTTTACTTTTTTTTTACTTTTTTTTTTTTTTTTTTGCTTCATTGGCAAAAAATGGATCACTTTAATTCATACAAGTCTGGAGGTTTAAAAATAATAACAGCGACTGTCTTGTTGTCCCGCGTCTTCTACCTTTGGATTCCTTTGTGTTCTCTGTATGAGGTGAAACAGGCGGATCGAGCCTTTTTTTGAAGTTTCCGTGCTTGTCCACATCCTCCCTGACAAAAGCTGCATTCCAGGCCTCCTCCCCTTCCTTTAATCAGACTCCTGATTAAGGTGGGAGGAACAGGACAGGCAAAAATACATGAACCTCACGTATCACCTACCCCTGAAACAGACTCGAGTGCTCCTGGCGAGTTGCACTCAGGTCTCTGCTCTTCAGCAGGGAGGGACTGGAGGTCACTGCTCTGAAGTACAGCTGCCTAGGAGCTATAAACAGCTCATAGGGTGATAAGGACAAATGGTTCTCTATGAGTTATCGGTCGAGTTCTCATTACTGGTCGAACTTGAGGACTGAGGAGTAGAGGAGGATGAAGAGGAGGAGGATGAGGAGGAGGAGGAGGTAAAGTTCATCCCTGATAGTTCTGGAGGGTTCGTTGCTGTGTTCTGCCCGCTCAAGCTTTTTCTGCACACCGGACAGGTGTCATGCTGGAGAAAAAGAGAGGCACAAATATTAGGCAGTTCACATGTCTTTGCTCCCCCACAGCCTCATACAGTCATCTGTCAATATATGTGAAGAGCATTGGATAGCTGGGGTCTCATACCTGCTCCAGCCAGGGGACTATGCAGTCATTGTGGAACATATGGTTGCATGGGAGCTGCCTCACATTTTCTCCAACACTGTAATCTTCTTTACAAACTGGACATTCCAGTCCTGAAGCTGAAAGACAGGAGTACATCTTAAAAACGTGAAACTAAACATAATCTAAAATCTTATCTTTTAAGTGGTTCTGAATGAGAGCTTTACCAGGAGGGACATTACATTATGAACTATTAATGTTATTCCAAAAAACACTGCCTTTTACAGCCAACAGCTACAATAAAGTTCTGCTACCTCTTAAGGGTGTAAAACTGCACTCAGTGTGCTATTGGTTTGAACCGCCATAAAGGAAGAAAGAGTAGGATTTTCCTAAAAATCTAAGTCAGGGTCCAACATTTAGATTGTTTCCTATTTGCCCTCGAGGGCAAGTACTTCTCAAATCTACTTGCCCCATCTAAATTCCTATTTGCCCGACCCAAGCAGCATCATTGTATCTATCGCATATATAATTGTTAATACATGCAGTAAGAGGGATGACCTCTGTGGGCTTGTTATCTTTGTTTTTTAAATGTTCATAGAACAGGCTAAATTATAAACTACACAGTGCACATGGGTAATGCCAAGTGCATTTTAAAATGTTTTCAGATAAACTTAATAATATCTCATTGGAAACAAATCTAAAATGTAAACAAATTAAATCAGATTCCCGATCTGTGTCACATCACAGATTCATGGCAAGCTAAACTAAACATTAGACGACATAACAGACAGCTTTCTTTTTAGCTTGTTTCAAACAATTACCTGCTAGCTGCTGAGCTAGCATTCTGCGCTTATGTGACGGTGGACAGACAGAGCAAAGTAAAATATCGTGCGTGCATGCCTGTGTGAGAGCGTGGCAGAGAGATTCTGCAGACTAGATGTGAAAAAACAGAACTAATTACACGGTAAAAACAAAATAACGCAGTTTTATGTTGAAAATCAGTGTTTCTCCAGCAGACACAGGATGTCAGGAGGGAAAGAGTCGGCTAGAAATGCTTTACCGACCAGCGACAGGTTTTGCTTGCCCACAGATTTTGTTGGTTTTTTTTAACTTGCCCTGAGCCATCAGGCAACCATTAATGTTGGACCCTGAAAGCGTAGACTCGTAAAATTATAATCCCTCTCACTCATTACGTATGAGCCACAAGGAGCGTGTGGTAGTTTCTGTATCTGCAGAAACTCTGACCTCTACCTGTATTTTCCTATTTTGCTGTGTTCAGATGTTTCTGGGCATCAACCTTTGGGTTAGTGGGTGTGTAGCACGAGCAAATCACAGCACACAGGATGTGAAGGGCTGGACTCTATGAAAGACGCAGCGGCCACATGCCTCATTGCAAGCTTGCATTTAAGGTGAGCGTGAGCTGAGAAGGAGAGGTCAACTTTGAGCGTTGTGTTTACAAACTGCAACTGATAAATCCCTCTTACTCTGCCTTGGAGCTAAGTGACAGTTGCACAACCAGCTCCCTGAAACCTGATGTGATGGGTGTGTGTGTGTGTGTGTGTGTGTGTGTGTGTGAAAGAATTAGGATAATTGTAAAACCAGCAGGTCAGGCTTGAATGATACAAATCATGTCCTAAAATGACAGAATTTCCCCTCTCTTTCTTTCTTTTCTTATCTTGCAGAATCATGCTTTTGAGCTCACTTGAATTTGAATTCAGTCCCACCATAAGATGCTTCGAATGAAAGCTGGGTTAAGTAAGTTTGTCTGGTTAAATTGTACTGGCATTGAAATGCACTGCAAAGTAAGAACAGCATGCAACCATCTGTTGTAAAGAAAATCAGAAAAAAAAGGCAATAAAACATTTGCTCACACCAGCTGGCATCATTGTTTCCTAACTTACCAACATGCTCATCTGTAATTTGTACCGTGGGAAGACTTTTAATTTTATCTCTATCCGCTGGGGGAGGTCCTGTGTTCTCAAACTGGTTTAACAACTAAAGAGAGCAGAAAATTAGAGAAGAAATTTCATGAAATACATGTTGCATGCTTCTCTTTTCAGACACATCTGAAACAATTCGGCCTTAAGACAAACCTACCAGTTTTAACAAGCGCAGTAATTTGTTTAAGAACATTCAAAGTTTCTTAAAATTACCTGAGTTATAATTGCATCTAGTCCATTAGCACCCCAGGCATAATCCATTGGATTTGAATGTAGAACACCCCTTTAAAAAAATCATTAAACATTACAACAGTTAGAGGACCCTTTTTTTTTTTTTTTGGTTAAATACAGATCAGTTCCAGAGACTTACCATGGTCCAACACCAATGTTTGGCATTGCAGTGGGTGCAATAATTCCGTTCACTAACTGCTGAATGATTCTACAAAAGAGAACACACAGATATGATATGGGTGGATAAGGGGGAAATTAAACTGCATTGCTATTTACTCAAGTCCCTGTGCCCCTTACCCCTCTAAAGTTGGAACTCCCTCATGCCTCCCTGCTTGTCGTCTTGAGCCATGGCGACTTCGTGGTTGCCGGGCACCATACCGTTGCCGTGATGCATTTTCTCTCTCCCGCCTGTTTTCAGCGTCCCGGTTGTCCTCTGTTCCCAGCCCAGCCCCAAAGTCAAAGCGGTCATCGAAGACACCCAGGGCAAACTGGCCGTAGCCTGAAGGGAATGTAAACATGTGCTGGTCTGCATTCTGGGACAAAAAAAGACAGAAGCATAAAGAAAAACTTGAGTGCTGTCATCTTGACGGTGGAAAACAATGAGACGGTGTTATTTCTCTACATGCGTGCAACTATTTATGATCAATACAGCACACCTGAAGCGTCATGAGTTTTGTTGACCGTCAGCTCAAATTTCAGCCCAGTGGAAAGGCATGGTGGCATGCAGAATTTGGCTGTTTACTGTGGTGGCACTATCATCACAGCCTCATTATGTTCCAGTAAAACGTCTTCCCACAGGGCTTACATAAACTACAAACCAGGCTACGAATATTACTCATCCAGGAGCAAAGTCAAAACAGCCCAATCATTAAATGTAACATTTCTATAAAAACGGAGACTGTGGTTGGCCTCAAAAGCAGAAGCGCAAACCCCCAAATGAGTTCCATCACGACCGGAAACAGATCAGCAAAAAAACATCAATGCGAACAATTTTAGGAATTTCTGACAATAATTTGCAACAGAGTAGTGGGACAAAGAGAGGTTGTGTAGGAAAGAATAGGTTAGAAACCTCAAATTGTTGCTGGTTCTGGGGCCCACTGGAGATGGTAGACATGGAGCCATTGTCAGCACTAAACAGGGGACAAACAGTTGACAAAGTTGTGTTTCCGCTGAGTGGCATTAAAGGAAATTTAAAAAAAAAAATTTCCACAATGTGTCAGAGTTTCCATCATTCCTAACAGTTATGGTATCACGTTTTTCCGTGTCTTCCCCTTATCACTGCCCTTCGCCTCCTAATTTTCACATTTTAAATGTAGCTGCTGTGGTCCTAATATCTTGAAAATATATCAGTTTCATGAAAATTGCTCAAAACGGACAAAAACTGAATATTAAGCTGACGGAGAAAAAGAAAGCACTTTAGTCAATTGTTGCTGATTTGATTCCCCTCTTCTGAATACTGACGCTGCTCTTCCCAGCTTTACAATGGCGTCTATTAACACAAGCAACAGAATGAACACCTATATGAGCCACTTCTTGTGATATAAATAAAAGTCTGCTTCAAGTTTTCACTTGGGAACTTGATTAAAATCAATTATTTGACAAATAATGGTACAGATGCATGTATGAAGGCAAATACAGCGTCTCGTTCTTTCAGTCTCATGCAGAGAGAACAGGCGCAAAGCTCGAGTTGCTCGCCCTTACAGGTGCTGATGTAAATCTGAGTCTTGCGAGGTACTTTTATTTTAATTGTCAGTTATTGTATGTTGGTGAGTAACAACTGTTAGAAATGATGGTTATACAAATGAAGATAACACCCTGGTTAAAAAAAAAGAGAGAAAGAAATGATGCATTAATTAGAAAAAAAATGTTTTAATTATTTTTATACTCACCTTCTCTCCTCCAGTAATTCCTCAATAAAACCTGAATCACATCTTGGGCATGTGTACTCCTGCAAACAAACAAAAAGTAGAAAAAAAACAAACAAACAAACATTGGTGTCATCATACCAAGCTCAAAGAGAAAATCACACAGCCACAGCCTAATTAGTGTGTCTGTGTGTGGCAACTGAAAAATGCATATATGTAAGCCAGCGTCTACTGACGGATGTCTGGACAGTGAGATGAAGAAGAAGAAATACGATGATAATCCCTTCAATGTGACAAAACCTATGAGATTAAACTCGGAGAAGCGAAGTAAAGCAGCGTAAAATGTCGACACAACTGACAAAACGCTGTTGTGCAAGCGGTGCTCCATTGTCCCATTTATTGTGGCGATGCAACCTCAAACTTCTTTAGGTACGAAATGCTTTCCTGAAACATCGCCAATCCAACCAAGAGGGCTCACACTAAGGGAGCTGAGCAGACAGAAACCAGTAACACTATCCTCCTGGTCAGCTGCGTCACTACCTGATATGGGAACAGCAGTCCGTACGGCCCTGCACAACAACGCAGACAGTCGAGAGAATCAATCAGGTCTTGTTGTTTGTCAAAAGTCTCCTGGTAGTAAAATACCACAGCGAGAATGCCAACAGAATGAGCAAAAGTTTCAGCCTCCAGGCTGAATGTCTGGTTAACAGCAGCTACACAATCAGCACACACCTTAGCTTATGTAAACACACACACACACACACACACAGAGACCTTATCACTTTAAATAATTTTTACTACGGCACGACCGATATATTGTTTGGCCGATATTTGGCTGACGTCGGTATCAGCACATGGTTCACCGATACGCACGGATATTAAAACTGTATTTAAGCTGAGATAAAATGCTTGGCCTTGTGATTTTAAATGGTGAAATATGTAGTTTGTAGCTCCTCCAGTGTATACACTGTTAAGTGCGCTAAAGTTTGGAGTGAGATTTAATGAGACGTATAATATTCTGCCTCCATTAAATGTCTTTGCCACAGGTATTGATAAGCAGATATTATATGTGTACAATATCAGCTGATATATATATCACATTTTCATACAGCCCCCAGAATCACATATCGGTCAGGCCCTAATTTTACACCTTATAGCCCATGTGTCCATATATGAATGCTTACCTGTCTTTGTGTCTTTCCCTCAATATGTCATTAGGCTGAATTGTCTATGTTTTTAATAACCGAAGATCGATTTAAACAGACACAGCCAGAAGCTTGGGTCATTACCAGCAACTTACAGAAACCTGTGGTCGATCTTTTACATTGTGAAGGCCACATTTACAGCCCAATGACAGATCATTCTAGCCTGGCACAGGCATGCCACTTATGTGCTTCACTGAATGGACAACAAGAAAAGGACGATGTGGCATTGTTGCCGCTGGATCACCCACAGAGGTAATTGACAATCAGCTACGCCAAGTCTTGAGGCATTCAAGTGTACGCGGTGTTTCACGGTTTAAAAAAAATACCCAAACTCGAATAACGGATGCGATCACAGTGTTTGACATAACCGTTAACGTTACTGCTAGCCAACGTAGCCTAACGTTAGCAAACAATTAGGCTATAATGCTTCGTAAACTGACAGTGATTGACGTATAAACTCACCAAACCTTGCTACAAATTGTGCAAGCAGTATAGCAGTATTGTGTACGCGATGACTAAGCAGTTCGTGTGTGTGTGCTGATCGATCTTCTACTTAGATAAGGAGCTAACTGCCACCAGTAGTGGGTAGCCTTAACAACATAAACGGGACCCCTCGTAGCAATCCAGCTAACACTGCTAGCATGCTAACGGTTCGCCCCGCTGCTACAACGATTTCTATGAAAGTAACATCAAGGCTGCTGTGTTTTTCATTCGTCCAAATGTCTAAATCTTTACGCTCTGTCTACAGTACTTACGGGAAGCCGAGGACTTATCTCTGCCGAGCATCTGTGACAGAAGAACCGGCTGGGCCATGGAGGAGCTTCGGCCATCTTTAGTCACTAAGAAGGGACAGAGGGGGGAGGCCTACGGAGCACCGCAAAGGTCAATTTTAACATCCTAGAAAATACGACGAGCATGTGATTACATGATATGCCCTCACTGCATTATTATATTATAATATTGTAATATTATGTAATATTAAACAGCATTACACGAATAAAAATACAATCCACTTTAACTAGAAAATGTTTTGTTTTTTTTTTTAAAGGATTGGAGCATCACGGAGCAAATATGATCCATAAGCTATCCCTGCGTTACAGAATACTTTTTTTTTTTTAAATCTTATTTTTTATGTAAAACAAAGGATGAAAAAAACGAGTATTTTTCTGTAAATATTTGAAATATTCCCCTAGCTGCCTTGAACAGCCACTGAAGAAACGTTGTGCTTATAAAACATTGCCACATGGTGGTGCTTTTGTGTATCAAGTGCTGAGGCATGTTACACATTTCACAGCATGGACTGAGAATACAATACAGTCTAGGCTTTGAAACGTATGAAAGACCTCAGTCAGGTTATATGTTAGGAATTCATTATTATATTCACGCTCACAACCGATGCAATGGCTTCAGAGAGATGAAGAATGGCTGAATTCAACGAAACAACAAATCTGTATCATGTATCACCACACTGTGTCACCAACGAACTCCTGTCTCATCCCTGCGAGTTCAGGGCCTCCTGTTCGCATGAAAGCCAGAGATGTGTTTTTGCAATCTGGCATCGCACTAAATTTATTTTGAAAAATTCCACTTTTCCATTGGAGGCCTGTCAAGCACCTTTTTGAGACCAGCAGTCATATTTTAATTATTTAGTTGTGTACATCTGTTTTCGAGCAAACACATCTTGTCAAGGGCTAATTTATATCTTGTGCTTGATTATTTCAAGTAATTGTTGGAACCATTTTATCAAGTGTCAAATCTGAGAACAAGACCATAAATAAGCAACCTCTCGCATGGGAAAGACATTGTCTCCTTTTACGTGGACACAGCCAAGTTCTCGTTGGCCGCTATCTGGTGGCAGTGAGATAGCAGTGAAGGTCTCAGAGATCACTTACATAAGAACTGGACAGGAAAATGATTGATTTTATTTTGCTTTGGGGTCTGTTTTTATTTTCGAATTTGAAAAATAGAAATGTCCTCAGCATTTTTCTACAGTTATCCTTAATGTGACTGAAACAACTGCAGACTAACGACTTGAAGCATGACACTCAAGTGTCCAGTACCTCTTGTGCTTGGCATCACATGTTAAGAGTAAGTAGGAGTTCCCATCTGACTGCCCCTCAGCCAATCACATTTCTTAAGCCATCTGGCCTGATTTTTATTTAAAATATTCAGTCTGATGCCTCCGAGAACATCGCTGGATGCGAGCTGCTGTTTTATGGATTTACTGTTTCGAATGAAATGCATGGATGTAGTCACGTATTCTGCATCTAGCGTCAACTTCTTCAGCTAACACGCTGCTCTGATTCAGTGTCATGCAAAAGGATCTGTTCTGTTACTACGAGCCTGACTGTTAGATAACTGCAGAATTTCAGTGACACAATGGTTTTGCCAACATGGCTCTGTTTGCTATCGGAGGACTGGATGTTGTGTAACAGATTTAGGTGAAAATGACACTCAACACACACCACGCTGGTTTTTACTTTGTATTAATGCCTTAATCTAACTGTACTATTATTGGTACTGTACATACACATCCTACGACACTGGCTAGACCTGCTTACTTAACTGGTTACTTACTGTTACAGCCTGTTTACATCCCAGCACACTGCATATATTTATTACCACCTGTTTATAACTGTACACATCACAGTAGTCTATATCCATATTTATTTTACCACCTTTTGAAGCAGTTTGTTGATAACAGTGTATGCATACTTCTCTACGATCTGTTTTCATTATGTATATATACTGCATAACTTCACATCCTCTTTATATTACACTTTAGATGTTTTACTCTTACTCACAAGGCAAACACAGTATAATATTTGACTTTTCAAGACAATAAAAGGCTTTGAACTTGAACTAATGTCCTCTCTAGGCTGGCATGTCTGATCGGGTCATGTAATGTGGGAGCGGGAAAGACACGGCTGTCCCATGGGCTGAGATTAGAGAGGGTCTGATAGCACTGAAGTTTGCTATGTCTGCCTGGCTGAGGTAAGCTATTGTCTCTCAGCGCCCAGTGCGTCACTGCCATCCCAGTCGAATTCTCATTGGCGCAATGCAATCTGGGGAGTGAGTGACTTTGGGTCAGAGACAGGTCATGTGAGCGGCAGAAAACAACTCTACCAGAGACAGGGACGTTCCACATCATGTAGTTTTAGATTGCCTCTAAAGTGGATTTGGAACATGTTGACCAAAAAAAACCATATTATACAGGTGAACCGTACTGCTTTTGAGTAAATACAAATGTATAACATGTTTTCTTGTGGTGATGTGGAATAAAGTACTGAACATTTGCCATAAAACACAGCAAGGGATGGAAGTAATTCATTTTATGTCTTCATGCCACTGGACTTGAGTGGATTTAAGTCTGCACATGCATGTATGTGCACTTATGTCCGTGTGTAGTGACTTACACGGTAAAAGGACTGTTGTGTTCTGAGCAAAATTCTATGGTTTGATTTCTATTACACTCCTGGTGGCAATAAAATGTTGCAGTCAAGGCAGCAGACAGATATGCTGCGAGGGACACTGCTGCTTTTGTCACTCCATGGAGTTTTTCCAGACACTCCAGCCGGGATTGCCCCACACAGTCCCTCTGGGCCCCCGAATCACACGCACACACACATAAACACACACACGCCAACACACTCAGCAATAACAGCCGCCTGCTGGAACTTCCTGGACCTCTTAGTCATGCGTCACTTGTTTTCAGACCCACCCATCGAAGACTCTCTCACTCCAGACACACTGTCTAAGGCCATGTGTCACAAGAGCGGCAGCATCACACACACAAACACACACACACACACACACTGGACAAACAGCAGGAAAGCTGTAAAGGTTAACACTTGTGGTAGACAAAACATGTCCTTAACATTTAAACACATATATTTGAATCCCAGCAGGTATCCCATCTGTTCTGTACCGTGTTTTTCCGCTCTACTTGTGTTCCAGGACAAAATTCTTCGGTACTACATTGGTACATCACTGTTTGGGATTACATCACTGGGCAGCTAACAAAATATAGATGTTGCTAGAGGAACATATGTGTACAATTAGCAACTAAGGTCCAACTGTCTTTGTTGGCAGTGTGTTTGTGGTCTCTCACTCCAGATGTTTCAGCAGAGTTTGACTTCAACTGATTTTGTTGACCCATTGTCAACAAAATACTGTTTAAAAGACTTGTTTGAGCAGGTGAGTACCTTTCACTTATCAGTGTCTGTTTGCATTTAGTTGTCTCACTGTGACAACACTTAATAATCACACTAGCAGAGAAATTGTAGTGGTGATTATCAGTCTGTCAGCTGGTGCGTCTTCATCGCTTTGGTACAGATGGAAAACCCACAACTAGATGGATTCATTTTGGACTGATAGCTTATTCACAGCGCCAAGGAGATAACGGTTTTTTCCCCACTGCAGCACAACCGCATATAAGTCTATATATAATGTATACTGTGGTTTATCTGTTGTTCTGTGTTGAAACCAGCTATGTGAAATGCTGTACCGAAAATGAATGCCACCAGCCTGGCTGTGTGGTCATTAAAGAATCTAAATCTGAAATTCTTAATCCAGTAACTGTTTGTCAATTGATACCACTAAGCTGATATTTGTTGGGTTTTTTTGTAGATGGATTGACGTAAAATTTTGGTTCAGACATTCACCTCATAGCTTAGATGACCCTTGAACTTTCTGTCAAGCTTCATCATCAAGACATACTTTCAATTCAATTCTTCGGTTTTGACCGAATTTTTTCAAATGCCAATGACATTCTCACTAGCCTTTGCAGTAGGCCTACTTTGTGATTAGTGTAATTTGCACAGTCAGCATGCTAACATGCCAAACTAAGTGGATGATCATGGTTAATGTGACACTTGCAAAACATTAGCGTGTTGACAATGTCATTATAAGCACATTAACATGCTAGCATTAGCATTTAGTTAAAAGCACAGTGAGTCTGGCTTCATCATTCTGAATATTTCAGAATGACCCAAGACAGTACAATAAACACAAGTCACAAAAAGACAGCATGCTGGTAATTTTCTTCTGTTCTCCCAAGCTCATCTTTTAAAACAACAACAACCACAAACCTCCACAGGAGACAAGATTTTTCATTTTCGACAAGAAATTCCCCTGCAGGTGGCTGATTGTGAAATGAGGAGGGGGAAAAGACAAATATAAAGTGTGTGTATTAGAAGAGGACTGTGTAGAATATTCCCTACAGAAATATCTGTAGTATTATCTTTGGCATGAACTCGGTGCATGCGTAAATCTGTGTGTGTGTGTGTGTGTGTGAGTGGGGGTTTCCGGTGTGTTGTTAGAATATTTTGCGAGGATACAGTATATACAGGATGTGAGTGTATGCATATGTATTTCCTTACATAGTGGTATTTTGCACGGCCTACACAGTCCAAACCAGAAACTTATAACACAGTACATGGGCGCAGTTACTCCTCTAACCGACTGTCAGTCTGTTTAAAAGATATGAAGCTCTGTTGTCTGGGGGAATAGATACCATATGGGCCTCCTGAGTTCATTTGTGGTCCACTGATTGTCCTACTTCAAGATGCCGAGATTCTCCTGACAGATGTAAAAATTAAGCGTGTCTTCGAGGCCATAGTAGCTGTTGAAATGAAAGAGGCTGTTGATAATTGCAAATTCGAATGAAATCCAAAACCAAGGCAGCTTTTCCACTCTCATCTGTGTTGATTTTTGCACTGCATGCCGTAACGCATGAGGACAAATTTAATGTTCAACTAACTTTCCATGATAACCAACAAACTTTCCATTATAAACAAGCAGGTACTTGGGCCAAGGGCAATAAAATAAGGTATTTGTGTCTTGTTTGTATGTGAGAGCCACCTGAAAATCTGATGTGAAATTGTGGTCATGGCCTTGTAATTTTCCAGGCCTCAAATTGCACAATTGGACTGAATTTGAGTCAAGTTTGGGAACTAAGTGCAGCCCAATTATCACACATCATTGACTTTTTTTGATTATGTGGCTTGATATTTCAACTTGAACTCAAGCCACAGGTAATTCAATGACTTTGTAAGTGCCAAGACAGCAGAGACAACAATAAATTATACTTGTCTCAGTCACATGTGTTAGCAAACACTTTCAAACCCCTGAGGGGTCTCAGATGGTGCCTTAGTGTTTATTCCATAACAAAATGACTTTATCCCCAGCAACAATTTATATTTTGTATTTAAATTTAATAGATTTTCAAAGCCTTCGTTACGTTCCCAGTACTTTGTCCTCTGGACTTTGTACATATGGGCCAGACCACACACAGTGCCAGAAAAGAAGCTGTCCCAGAGGTCATGACGAGGAAGTGATACAATTCACCAGAATAATTAGGGACAATTAGCTTTTGCACAACTTCCTAACCCCGCTGATTTGATGCTGACGATCTTATCCTGTCAAGATTAATGACAAACAATGTTGATTTGCAGTAAACCCTGCCTGGCTTTTCAGTTGTTGCTCAAAGTGACGAAGGTAGCTTGGCTGCAAAGCTGCTCCGAGTACGTAAATCAACAGCCTGGCAATTATTTCCATCCTGAGGCTCTAAAAGAATGAACTGATGAGTTTATTACAAATTGTGGTGCAAACTCAACTTGATGTGTCATCTTCTTCGTTTTCGAAAAACATTAAATATCCCTCTATAAAATATGCATGAGCTCAGTTCAAAGACCATAAAAAGCATTTCCGAGAAAACCCAAAGAACATCATCTGCAGCAGTACATATAAACTATAAGACTTCGGTGTGGGCTGTTGTGTCAGTACAATGATCAGTTGTCAAAAGATGAATGTCAGGCACATGGTGGAAATTAAGACTTGCTGTGTAACAAAGCAAGTCTGGGAAATAATGTCTGAGGCAGATACGTTGTGATGTAGTGATGGATCTGATATCTATTAGTTTCAGCTGTGGGTCTGAGCTGTTTACAATCCAGTGGCGCGATCCAGAGAGTGGGTGGTCTCCGAGACACTCCACAGTGCCTAGTCTCATCACAGCATCATTTCAGATCTAAATGTTGGCTGTTAGTTTACTGGAAGTATGGTGGAAATGATGCCATGTGTACATCATTGAGAAAGACGCTTGACATATCAGAACAGGATGATTACGCATCCCTGAAATGTCAGTGTGGGCGTCACATTAGAACCCCATGTGTTTGCGGGGATATAAACAAGTCAGCCAGAGGTTGTGATGTAATATGTGTGACTGATCCCATGCTTATAACAGGTGAGCTCCAGCAGGAGAGATGCACCCACAGTCACTCCCACACACTCAAACATACAGACCAAAACAAGCACGCACAAAGCTGTGTTCCAGTAGAAGTGAGGCTGACCACTCCCCGGTGACACCGCAGGCCAAAATGCTTGGAGAAAAAGGATGAAATATGGTGTAAAGTGGGCTGAGAATTCCTGAGGTCTCGTGTTAAGTGTAATTAGAATAACTCTAAAATGGCTCATAGGTTTACTCAGTGGTTATGTCATTATCACCACCGGCGTGACACAGGCGCATCATATCTGACATCAGTCAGAGGGCCATGCGGTAATGAAATACAGGTTGTTCCTGGAGAAGGTATTAGACAGTCATAATGACAACAGCAAATGGGATTTTATTTGTCTTGCCTCCATCAGGATGGTGTCCAAATATCAAAAGTGCTGCCTCAACTTATTTTTCAGTTGCGTACTTTACTGGAAGACCACAGCCATTTCGACATGTGCACCGCAAAGTGTGTCAAATGCTTTATTTAAGTGGGTGTTTGCTTCAAATTCCTGTGGGGTTCCCACTTTTTAAACTACGGTGAGAAACACTGGTTTGGTTAGTTTTATTACGTGAGTCCCGGAAAAATTTATAGGTAGACACACACTCATAAAGGTATGTGAATAATTGGCTTCAACATTATATTTTCCACATTAGGTGGTGTAGCTTAGGCAGTTTTAGTTTACGGATCTTTAGAATATGTTTCTAAGTATTCCAGACTTCCGGTTCAATGGGGCCTCACTGGACAGGAAGTCTGTCTCTGTTCAGACAAGTTCAGTCGGCCAGACCGAGAACGTGCCTGCACGCCCGATGAGAAAGTCTGACCACTACGCTTGTGTGGCCATTTTAATATATTTGGATTAATCAATCTTGTGTACTTTATAGACAAAACACAGACATCATTTAAAGATACATTTCTGAAAAAGACAATTTTTCCTGTTTTGTGTGGGCACAGCAACAGCTTGTTGTGGCATTGTTATTTGCCCTGCTCGAACTAACAAAACATCTAATTCCATTCCCAGTGTAATAAAAGGGTACTTGGACAGGAATATAAACATCTCCCTAAAGTTGAACCAGATGCTGCTCCATGGTGGAGCACAGGATTCAGAGGAGGGAGAAAGAAAGACAAAAACAAGGGAGGTACTTTACTCAGGAAAGTGAGTCAGTACCCAGGCCTCGGCACTTCGAAATTTTTATTCCTGTGAACCTCTGCCTTCTATCCCTCTGACCCCCTCCCAGTAATGTAGAGCGGAGGAATATCCCTAAGGAGAAAAGCCACCCAGCCCGGATTTGACTCTCACATGAGGCCTCCAGAGGCCTGCTGGAGAGGCAAGACAGTCCCTACACGCACAGGAGAGGAGGTCTGAACCCTGCATGCATAGAGTGCCTGACTGGTTCAGGAGCCTGACCCACCACCTTAAACCCCAGCGTGAGAGAAAAGCTGTCCAGTGTCCTTTAGGGTGCAAGTATGACCTCGTTTGGCTGCCGAAACCGGTTATGATTAAGATTTTAACACAGTTTAGAAAAGTCCAAATATTATAAAATACCTTTCAGACACAGTTTGACAGTTGCAGAATACTGCATGCCATGTTATTGAATGTATTACAACAGACTGCACGTAATAGTTGAAGGGCATTGAGATGTAATAGGAAAAAAGGGCAGCAAAGCATGTTCTGTGGTGCAGAATCATATATGTTCCCATTATAAAAGGTGTAAAAAAAAAAGAAGACACATAGTGACAAATATTAAACTTTATGTTGTTTTGAAATGGCAGTACAAAAATACAAAAATATGTTGATGTATTCATCATTTAAACTTCACAGTAAGTAAACGGGCTGGTACACATGAGACTGTTATTTACAGAAGAGTTGTTGACATGTTCCATAACACACTGAAAGGATTACTGAAAACATTACAGACATCTGCTCTGAGTTGAAAGATCTAATCGCATCACCTGACCATCTGAAGCTGGTGATACGCCTTAATATCTACTAGGTTTACTGGTGCGGACAATAAACTAATTGACTCATCTGCATTGGCAGCATAACCAGGCATGTTCACTTCAACCAAATTGCGGTTCATTCTCAGACAAATTGAGTTTTCCTTTAAATCAGACGATACTAATTACATTTGTCTGTCTGGTAAGTAATTTTAAAGAAAAGCCAATCAAGTCAAAGCAGCAAAACAGCAACAGAATGAACTAGCATGACCTACAAAAACTTAGAAAACAAAGCCAAGCACTCAACAGAGGAGGTATTAAAGAGGGTTTAGGGTTGTACCAACAGCCTTCTGAGACTCCTACAAACACAACCAAACTGTTAATTTTAAGGATCAGTGGGTGGCTGAGAGTTTGGATCAGGATCCAGAGTAAACATGTATGCCGGGGGGGAGGAATACAGGTTTGTTTAGGCTGAACCCCTTCCTCACCTCCAGACAAAGCACATACAGAACAACTGTATCTATCCTGTTGTTGTTTTGTGGTGAAATGAAACCACACTGGCAGGCTATGAAGTTGTATCGACTTTCCAAACAAATTAGTGTCGCTTCCTTTGGCTTAGGAGGAATAACTGTTTGTTTGTGGGGAACGCACACTGTGAAACGTGTAATAAAATTGTAAAATGCCAATGCCAGTGACCGCCATTGTACATATACAATTAACAAAACACAATAAATACATTTTTTTTGCATCAGCTTTCCCAAGGATATATGGATTTGTTACTAGGATAAAAACATAAATAGAGTTTGATACCTTCTCCAATAAATAGTAGTGGTATTCTATTTACAATATGCACACATCTCCCAAAGACTTCATTCGATATTCCTATCCCGAGACACATGTTTTCGGGCCTCTGTTTCCCAAACTAACACAAGATTAACACAAATTGCTCACAGGTTTTGTAGCTCTTTTAAAGGCAGTTACACAAATGTAAGTTATCCAACGGAGGTCTTCCATATCAAACGCACTGTTATTCTGTGTACAAAAGTGGAGGGGGAGTGATTGTCAAAAAAAAAAGAGAGGTCATCATTGGAATTTAGTTGTAGACATTTGGGAATGTTTGAGGATGAACTCATCTCTTGCAAAAGGGTTGTGTCAGGAGTCGTCCGTCTAGACTGCGTTTTCTTCGCTGCCTTCAGAAATGTGAATTTTCCGAGGAGGATCTGCGCGAAAAGAGAGTAAAAAGCTTCTTGCATGAATGCTGAAGATGCCTCATCGTTTCTTGAATTATTACAGAGAATTTAGACAGAAAAAGAGAGAAAGCAGATGGTGCATTTGTAGCCCTACTATTGCAGTGGCCATAGTGACGGACTCCTATGGAGCGGCCAAGAAAGCAGGTGGCCCGGCGGAGGTGGCAGGCACTGGGGTAGGTGATGTTATCATTGCCACAGATTGCCTGCTCAGACACCATGGGTATTGGGCAAGGAGTTGTGCGGCACATGACACAGTGAGCGCTGTTGGTTTGGTCCGTAACACAGGTGTGGGTACCTGGACACACCACGTTTGAGCACGACTCTGCAGGACACAAGGAAAGAGGGACCATTAGCAAATAAAAGTGTGACATTTTATTTTTGGGCATAAACTAAATAAATCTTGCTTACTTTTGCAGTCTCCTTGGTACATGACCTCCAGGTCTGGGTGTCCCATGCAGCGGGCCATCAGCAGTGAACACTCATCCTTGTATGATCTCCCGTCGCTGCCGCACACAGCATGCTTCCGGGAAATGTGAGAGCAGTCTGGAGAGCACACACACTGAGGTCTTCCCAGCTTCATTTTGCAGACCTTCCCAGGGCTGCATTTGACTCCCTCGCAGGTCTCTACAAAAGCACAGTGAGTAGTTTCAAATGTGTGTAAGCACTGCGCAGTATTATTTTAATGTTACTGTATTAACAAGTCTGCAGACATCGGATTATCCACAGGCATTTTTACACAAAACAAGCGTGAGATCTGGGGTTTTTCCCAGACCATAACACAATTTTCACCTTGCACAATATTTACAATAATCACATCTCTTTATTGACCACAGGGACACACAGGGGTGTCTCGCCTTGTGGAATGTGAGGCTGGCGTGTTTTCATAACAGTTGAACGTGTACGGCTGCACACAAACGAGGCTAAGCTCCTGCAGAGGGACAGAGGAGCTGCGAGGTAGACGGAGTTCAAATAGCTGTCAGAGAAGTTTATGGGCCGAGAAATGAGGAAGCCCTGCGTCCCCTCGGACACACCATAATGTCAAAGCACAGGAGGAACCGTAATTCTACACAGTGCAGAGTCAACATTAGACAACGCACACAGGTCTCTTCCAGGGAGCTTCAGAAAGTCTGATCAGCTCGGTGTCCTGAGGATTCTGTAAACAATGAGGAACTTATTTCTTATTTCCTGTCTGTGCCAGAACTTCAATATCCTGTTTTATTCCAGAGCTGTGTTTTTTTTTTCTTTTGGTTGGTCTCCATCTTTCACTCTGTCTTGTGCTGTGTATACATTTTCCTCTCTATCGCCTCTGTGTCTCTCAGGAAGGGAATGTCTGAAAACAAACAAAGGTCTTGTGATGATGTAGGTGTCTTAACCCTGAATTGAAAAGCCACCATTAAACCATAATTGACATTCATGGCACCAACGTTTTCCTCCCACAGAATTCCAAATAATGAAGATAGTGTTGCACATTATGATTCCTAGACATCTGGGCATGTGGCAGACATTTATCCCAGCCTACAGGAATGTATTTTCCTACTTTGCTAATGAAGGGGAACACAACTCTGTTTTAATTAGCGTAGATAAAGTGAACCCGTAACAAGGAAAGACGTTCTAATCTACATCTTCATTTATTTTCCATGTGATGCATCTGTTTATTTTTCCATGAAAGGATAACTTTAGACTACCTATGAGTGTGATCTCTTAGCCTTTTTTAGGCTTATTTGATATAATCCACATCTTGGTTTCTCTAAAGTCTTGTGACGACGGCAGAAAAACTTAATTTGCGGCTGAAGAAATGCCAGTAGCCAGATTTTCACTGGATCTGATTAACATGGAGAAATTCCACATTTTTGTCCAATGATTACATAGCGAAAGTGCTGCTTATGAAAACAGAATTTATCGGCAAGTGAACCTGAATGAACCTTACGCAGATTCCAGAAGGGGAAGATTCTCAGGACAGCTGGGTGGAGTTATGTGGAACGCCTCTCCTCCATCCACGTCTGCATTTTGTTAGAAAGTTGCACCGGGAACTCATTGTGTAAATATCTTGAATCACAAATGACGTGGTTTCAATTAACTTTCACTAACTCCCCACAGGGAGTTATTTTGTGTAACAGAAAAGCCAGTTTTTTTCTCCCGATATTTGAAACACAAGTTTACTCTTCTGATCTCTTCTGCAGATGATATCTCAGCAGTGATTAAACCTATACTTACCTTCAAACTACAGAAGCCTGAGTCCATTGAAACATAAGGTTAATTGAAAATAATATTCAGTGTGGGCTTAAAGCAGTTTAGTACAGCTTTTAACTTTTCCGTTTGCATGCAAAGGCTGACGCTATGCCCTGCTGTGATAAACATAAACAATACGGGAAGAACAGATTCCTTCTACTTGGTAGATTCAACTAATCTGTTCTTTTTTAATGGTTTGTTTTTGTTTACCTTTGCATGGTTTACAGGAAACAATTCCCAGGAAGCCCAGCAGGCTGACCTCATTCATGGGCAGGCTGGTGTTGGACCACGCTGTGTCCAGGCGGCCCCCAGCACAGCACTCCTCTCTGGTCACCCCTCTCATCAGCACCATGTCGCACCTTTGATCTTGACTCTGCTGCAGCCAGCACATCCCAGCTAGAAAAAAAAAACATATTACAGGATATCTAAACATATATATCAAACAAGTTAATTCACTCAAAAGTATATAAAATAATATATAAACAGATAAAAAGTGTATCAGAGCAATATGAGGTACTCTCAGTCAGACATCCTCTAGTAAGTGTCCATTTAAAAACTGGGTGATTACAAATATGCAGGATTGCTTTTTTTCCATTATAAAGTCTTCCGATAGAGCACAGGTTAATTCTATCTATCAATCTATCTACATCTGCTACATCTATTTTTTGTATACCTATACTTTTCACAAATATATCCAAACAAAGAGTAGATAACTCATCTTTCTTCTGAAAAAATACAACTCATGGCCATAACTGCAAGAGGATTCATTTAACCAGTTGTCTTAAAACATGGTGTTACTTTTTCAAAATACTAAGAAAAAACAGCAGAATAGAAACAAAGAAGTCCACTCACCACTCGCAGGATTCCTCCCAATCTGACACAAAGTGAGAGTCACTCCAAAGACATAAATGAAGAAGCTCATTGTGTTCTCTCGCACAAGACCCTTTTTCTGCAAGCACGTCTACGCAAAAGTCAGCCAGAAGAAGTGATGTTCCAAAATGAGCGGATCACTCTGTCTCCACTCTGAAAGTAGCTCTCCCTTATGTGAATGGATGTGTTGTGGATAAGTGATGTCGTTCCCCCTCTGTATAAATATTTAGCCCAGATGGAATTATGCTGCTGGGATGGGCGATCCTCTCAGCCAGTAATAAGCCAGGGCAGGACCCAGTTTGACTCTGACTCAATTTCCAGAGTCGGGAAATGATCCATGCCCTCCAGCGCCAGACGCTGGGCACTTATATGACCTCACAAAAAATTTCACACCATATTAGACTAATTAAAGGCTAATTAATACCTGGGAAAAATTTAGAATGGGTTTTAAATGAGCTTTTCCACTATTGAGCTTTAAATTATGTTTTATTTCATGCAGTTCATTTAATAGGCTTAATAAAAAAATAGGCTGAATAAACTGTTAAAGTATTTAGAAAACTACTTTATTGCATAACAACGTCTGAATCAAACCTTCTTAGAAGCAGTTTAAGTCACTGGGTCCTGAATGTTTGGTTTGTCTTGTGTCATCTCTCTTAAATGTGGCACAGCACAGACGTACTCATTTTTCTCACAAATGCTTTTCAATTATGGTAGTTTTCTTCCTATAAGTTGCTCCATGTGGTTTTGGAGGGAAAAGTGGCCTATAGAAATTCCATCATTATTTCCCATTGTTGTGCTCAAAATTAATGTTTTTCTGCAATGGGACCCAGCACTGACTCTAAATGATCCTTCTTTGTACTTTGAATGCAGGACCACAGCAGAAAAGTGGAAACAGTAACTACTGAGGTTAAAATGAAAGTTTCTAGCCGTAGTTTGCTACACCAAACTACTATCAAATGGCTAAAAATATACACAACAACAACAGCAAAATGAAGTCATTCACCTCTCGGGAAGGTGTCACAACTCATTGTGTTGATTGTCTGCATTTATCAATGAATGCTGGTATTTCACTCTACGGCTGCGGTTAGAATAATACTAAAAGACGAAGGGAAGAGTGGGAGTGGAGGTGGTCTGCCCTTGAGCAATACATCAAGTTCAATAAACAGGACTACGTTGGAGCTTATCAAGAACATTCATGTCACCCCCTCATTTTTTGTCGGGCGCAGACAGCCACAGACTGACAACACTAAAACACTGTGGATACATATACAGTATCTGTCTACCAGAGAGACAGACGTGTTTGTTTAACACCATCGAATCTTCAAAAACCTCACTGGAGGTGACTAGAGGGTTATCTGCATTATCATATTTGATCAGAACATCTGCACTGCTCTCGTCTTTTCCTGCACTCATTCACCTCTGACACTGAGAAGTATGCAACTAATGCCAAAGTAATGTGAGTCTGCTCGTATGTCACCGTTTCTTTATGTTCCCTTTTGATCGTCGGGGCAAAATGAAGGTAGCGTATGCTGTAGTATCCGAGTCTTTGTGAATGATGTTGCCTTCTGCAGTGGAGATCCCCCAAGGCACCAAAGGAATGCTGCCTGACCTAGGAGGGGAGGAAAGAGAACAGTGAGCGAAGGCTGTGGGTGGCCTGCCTCTTCACTGGGTCTCTGCAGATTTACTCAGCTCCTCATATGGTTTGGATCATCACTGCCGAGCCATACAAATGAATGCCGCATGTTGGGGACTTTGGAGCACCCGCTAATGTATGATCTTTATTAAGGCGCAACTTACTGTGTCCCATCTTGGAGAAATATTGGTCTCTTTCAAGTGGCAGGGCTCTTTGGGGTAGCATGAAATTGAAGGAGCCCATGGTGGTCTTTGTGTAATGTGAAATAGACAGAGTGGATCTCTGAAGGGCAGGTGTGGATCTCCGTTATACTGTGTACCGGTCTGTTATACTTTACATTTGCATGTCAATAAAACAGAAAATTCAAAAACAGCACTGCCATCTAGTGGCAGCAGTACAAATATCTTTTTACCATGGGGTTGACTTGTTCTCATATCCTTTTAACTTAGGTTAAAACAAAGCCTGTGTTACTATATTTGAGTATAGACTAGAACGGCATCTTTATGCAAATGAGAGTGACTGAGGCATCCTGGGTAATTTAGGGGCAGTGCCCGGCATTTTTAAATTCCCTCCATTGAAAAGTTCAATAGGCTTCGGTAGCTAATAAACACTGGGATCATTAACGGTTACAATAATATTGTTAGCTATGGCTTTCTATTACAGAATTAAACGCCATTTATTTGGCTATAGCCTTTGATAACAAAAAATTACGTTACCTTACATTAGCTAGTCTTACCTGATATGAAATGTTCTCCACACACATAGTGATGTGGAGACAGAGGGTCCCTTAGCTTCCCTCTAACTTCTCTTTTTATTACTTGCAGCCACAAAAGCCTTCTCTCCAGGTACTTAGCTCAACACGGAAGTGGTGAAAACCAGAGAGGTGGA
>JAQLOL010000020.1:22594515-22626250 GCA_029783665.1 Naso thynnoides
GTAATGTTCAGTAATGTTCAGTAATGTTCAGTGTGCTTAAAACCAAACTTCTCCTTTAAAAGAAAGAAGAACAACAAATGATGTAAAACGTGAGCCACCGCAGAAACCGGGCGGGGAGGGTACAGTGGAGTTGTTTCCTGAGGAGTCTCATGTCAAAATGTTTGACCTTCCCATACAAGCTTCCCATAATGCAATTCACCAACATCTTTTCATGAAACCCTGCTGCCTGGTAAAGGTCATGGCCTTTAAACTCATCACCTCAGGTGGTTGATAAAAGCTTCAGCTGATAAAAGCTGAATACGACTATTCATCACAAGTGACCTGATGTTTATGTGTAAAATTGGTGGATTGATCTTTTAACTTCCGAATTAGAAGCAAAGTGGAAAATGTGCGTTATGATTCCCAGATCACAGGGTTTCTTCTTCCAGTTGCTTTTTTTCTTGAGCAAACAAACTGCCCGAAAACCAGTGATGCTCAACTCACAAATGTTACGGAACATAAGCTGGAACTAAAGACTGATTAAAAAACTGAACTGGATGTGAAAATATCTGTCAAAAACTGGATGTCAATTGTGAAATCCAAAGATTCCCAATCAAGAGTTCTTGATTTGAACGAACAGAAATGATAGTTTTGTAATAGTTTTATTCACACAATAACCAAAAGTCCATCCAACAACACGTGGATGTTGCTCAGTTTTCCTTCATGACTCCGTTTGTGGGATTTCTGTTATGACGCCATTAATATCTGTTAATGACTCAGTTAAACAAATGTTGCAAATGAAAGAATGCAGGAACTAGTCAGTGAGCAGAACAGTCAAATGGATAAATTAATGGGAAATGAATGTTAAATGTAATCTTTCAGCTCTTGCCTCTCTGAGTGATAGTTGTATGGAGACGCAGTGTTTTCTAAAGTGAGCTTCTGATAAACGACTCCATGAAGTCAGCATGTTTATTAAAGGTTCAGTAAAGAGGCACTCAAGTGTACAAAAAGGTCGAAAATGACAAATCTAATCATATTATAACTTTTCACTGATTATAATTTATAAAATGTTCAATAGATAGTTTAGAGTTCAGTGTCTCTGCTTTCCTAATTGCATTATTTCACATCCCACTGCTTTTTCTGGCAGGACCTGCCCTACTCCACCTCTGATTGTTTGCCTTGATTGGCAGGGTTGGTGAGGTTTTAGGGTTAGGGCAACAATGACTGGTTTTTAAAACTTTATGCTATACCAGCAGTATGTATTGACTGGGCCAAAAAGTAGTATGTAGTATGCTGTATGTAAACACAAGCAATTTTTTCAGTATGCTAAAAAATTTCCTGGATGTGTCCTGAATTGGAGTAAACCCCTAGTATGCATCTGACCAGTTTACGTCACCTACTGTTTCCCATAATGCAATGCGCTGCAACGTCACAACCAAAATCCATTTGTTGTCAAAGTTTAATGGTTTTGTTTTTTTTTTTTGAAAGGGATCTCACAGTCTCTGCTGGTTTTTGCAAAAGGCATTCTGGGTTTCTAACGGCTCTGAGCGCTCTGTTCTCATCAGTTTTTTTATATCTCAGACCACTAGTGTGTCACAGTGTGCTGGGCTTCTCTATAGGTTCATCTGGAAGGTGTGTGTTTAAACTGGCCAATCAGAGCAGAGTAAGCCTCTAGAGGCGGGGCAGGAGCTAAAACACAGCATTTCAGACAGAGGCAAAAGTCCTGGAAAGAACAGGGCTGCTGCAGTGGGCTGTGTGAGAAAACAGAATAGTTTTTTGATCATCAAAGCATGTAAACCTGTTCTAGGAGTAACCAGGAATAAAATACGAACCCAAAAAAATGAGCATAAAATGTCTCCTTTAACTTTTTTTTACAATTTTAGTTGAAAATCAAGCAAAGATCTGGTCAGCAGGCCCAATCAGAGTGAGATTTGTTCAGCTCTGTAATAGCTACAAAGTGCAGATGAGGAGCAGGTATACAACAGCGCTGACTGACCTGAGGACCGTAAGGTTCCTGCACACCAGGCCAAAGGCCAAAGGTCACGGTCGGGACCCTGCTCCTCTATGTCAGCCAGCTAGCTGCTATTTTATCAGAGCCTTTCTCTTCAAAACACCCACGAGTTGCTGCTGGAAACAGTGCTAATGGGAGCAGTGTGACTGAATCAATACAGGAAAATTATGGGCCCTGAAACCAAAGTAATGACCTGAAAGACATTCAAAAAACTCAGAGGAGCTGTTCTGGAATTAAAAACAAAAAACAAACAAAAATTAACCTCACAGTTTACTGTAGTTTGTGGCTCCTAACATGGTGCACACAGACCTGTGTTTACATGCTATGTGAAAGTCTGGTCCCAGCAGCAGACACCAGACTTTAAGCCTGCACACAGACCAGCTCTCCTTGGTCCCTCATAGCTGCTGCGCCACTTTCAGACGGTGTGTGTGCACGTACACGTGAATGTGGCTCCCCTCTTAGCTACAGGCTACAGTGAACAGTGAGGCTAAAAACATGGCATTAGTGATGTTTTTCAAAACAACATGGCAGGTCGAGGCGTCGGGACACTTGAAATACTTTGGACAAGCAGTATGGAGGCAGTTTATGCTTCAATTTATTTTTCTCTCTTTTTAATGTTTGAATCCTAGTCACCGTTCACTGCGATTGTTTAGCAAATTACTGCAATGTCTTTTTCCTCAGAAACTCCAGCAGCATTTTTTGGAATAAAAAATGTCACCTGACCTTCCATCAGCATGAGGATGAGCAGATAACGACTGAATTTTAATTTTTTGGGTGAACTATCCCTTTAAAAAGTGTTTCTGTGATATAAAGTGAAATTATGTTCAATTTTAAAGTTCAGGAGATGATTTTCACGGCTCCTCTTACATGCATGTACAGTTCAACCTGTGTGAGTGATCACACAAAAAGTTTGAAGTTAGTAACTTTTGTGCTTTTTCTGTATGAGGTCACTGAAAATTGCAAGTAAAAAGTGAGACTTTTTGTCTGTTATTTTGTTCCAAATAAATATCAGGAATCTGACAAGTTTGCAAAGTTTTAAATGTATTAAAGATGATTCAGCTGTCATTGTTGTTTTTTAAACACAAATTTGGAATCAGCCAGCGTGTTCTATAGAAGGTTCCACTTTGCTGCATCATCACTGTGCTTTGAAGATGACATCACTTTAGGATTCTAAATTTCCTAAGGTTAGCAGTGTTCAACAGTTGAACCGTGGTGAGTAGTGGAGAGAAACCGGAAGAAGCAGAAGACTGATACAGACGAACTCTTTTTATTGGCGACAAACTGAATCGAAGATCACAGCACTGAGACAAACTGCACTTGTAGACCTCAGCATTGAGACCAACTGCACTTGTAGACCTCAGCATTGAGACCAACTGCACTTGTAGACCTCAGCATTTCTTCACGATGAATTCTAACAACAGAGACCAAATGTGGCAAAGAAAAATGAATCCCAATAAATCTGTCCAACACACAGGTGGAAGAATGGTTGTGAATGTGCGCCAGGGCCGCCACGAACGCATTCCAGAGCTGAATCACACTTTGAATACCAAAGTTGCTCATGGTTCAGTTCTGGACAAAGAAAAATCACTCCTCAGGAAAGAGCTGGAAGACACCAAAGATCAGTTGCAAAGACAGATAAAACTGAAAGAAATGTTCATTAACGAGCAAAAAGAAACAAGGCAAGAGCTGGAGACTCTGAGGAAATACAGTAATCCAGAAACTCTCGAGGCCGCAAAGATCGCTACTCTGGTTTTGGAGGACATCAGGGGGAAGAATAAGCAAGATCTTCAAAACGGTTTTGAAGAACTTAGAGTGGCATTTATTACCAACGAGGGCCGTTACGAACTGGATCTGCAGGCAGAGAGGAAGAAGAACGAGGATCTTCAAAATGAACTGGAAAGGCTCCGCGTCTCAGCAGACAAAGTAAACCCCAGCTCTAAACCTGATGCCTCCACATTCAGAGAGGAGGTTGCCATTCTCCAGCAAGAGCAACAAAAGGAAGTTGAGAAGAACAAAAGGCTTCAGAAATGTTACGAGGAGCTGAAAGAGGCACAAAGACTCAGCCAGGAAAAATTTACAGCTGAGCTGCTCGCTGAGAGGGAGAAAAGCAAAAAACTCCAAGAGGACCTCGAGAAGATATGTCAGCTCAACCAACGATTCCAAACTGCTTTTGACAATTTCAAACAGCTGCATGAGTCTCTCCTGTGTAAGATTGAGAAAGAGGTCCAGCAGAAGAGGAGCCTTCAGTTGCAGTTTGAGGAGGTGCAAGCAGCCCACACACGCAGCCAGCAGAACTATGCAGCTGAGCTGCAGGTAGAGAGGGAGAGGAGCAAAATGCTCCAAGAAGAGCTGGAGGCCGTCAGATTGTCACACCAGCCAATTAGCCAAAAGGATGACTCTGATGTCATCAATTTGACCCAGCAGGCTGAGACCCTCCAGAGCCAAAGCGACACTGAAGCCCACATTCATGAGCTTGTGACTCAGTGTGAGGAGACACCTGAAGATGAAGGATGCCAGGAGCAAAAGACCCTGCCCGACACTCCTTCCCTAAAACCCCTGGAAGAAGCTGAATGCCACGGATCAGCCCTCGCACTCCCTGAGAAGGAGGACAACGAAGAGGCCCTCGCACTCCCTGAGGAGGAGAAGGAGGAAGAGCGTGTAACAATCCTGCAGGAGGAGGCTACAGTCCCTGAAAAGGAGGACAACAAAGAGGCCCTCGCACTCGCTGAAGAGGAGAAAGAGGAAGAGGCCCTCGCTCGCCCTGAGGACAAGAAGGAGGAAGAGCCTGCCACAATCCCGCAGGAGGAGGCTACAGTCCCTGAGGAGGTGACCCCAGTGACAAAAAAGACACCCACACTCTGTAAAAGGATACGGCATTTCCTGGGCTTGAGGAAACCCAAGTGGTTGAAAAAAAAGAAGAGCCCAGCGTAAGGCGGGCATGGTGTGCAGTGTGTAAAGCCCAGTTCAAACTGAAGATCCACAACATTGAAAAAAAAATTTTTTTGACTGCTGCAGGAAAACATGGAAGAATAACGAACTGACACATCTAAACCAAGCCTGACTGTCGCCATCTGCAGCTCAGCTTATTGTGAACTGGGTTTTTACACTGTGGAGTTTGTATGTTCTCCCCCATGCCTGTGCGGGTTTTCTCCCACTACTTCAAAAATATGCGACAATTTGCAACAAATCATTTTTTAAAAAAAGGTAAAGAAAAGAGCAGTATTCAGCTCAAGGTATCAACTTTCAAAGAGCAGTCACAAGAAAGAGAGACTCTTAGTTCACCATTTTTTATCAATTTTGTTGACAAAGATGTCAATGGAAACACAAATAAGCAAGGAGTCCTCCTGATGTCGTGGTAAGTTGATTTAATGTAGTGATTTCTTTGTGTGCAGCAACACTGGCTGAAGACTTTTCTCAAGAGTAAAGTCATTAAAAAACTGCTGCTTCCAGTGTCAATATAAAACCGTTCAGTTCATTTCAATACTTGCAGCTACAGTCGAGCTCACTGACTAATTCATCGAAGCAAAAAAACGGATAAACAAACGAGTAAGCAGACAGCTTGACTGGCCAGCATTTCTACACAGAAAAGAAAGGTGTAAATATTGTTATTTATAGTCAGCTAAAAATAGAAATATTTCAAAATGTAAACAAGTTGCTGACAGACAGGAATGTGTTCCGGATTTAAGTCAGATGCCATTTTATTTAAAATCAGTGGTGTAACATGTCTACAGCTGATTATTTTTACAAAATTGATTTGAGATTTGGTTTTTCAATTCTCGTTTTTAAAAGGTCAAAATAAACAACCTCTACATATTTGTCGTAATCAAGTTTGGTTTAGTTTTAAATCTAAAACTGTTTGTGACTCAGGAATGTGTCCTTTGAGTGAACCTAATACCTAATTCAACCTGTGGCATACATTCTCCTCGTGCAGGTCATTCTGTGATGATAGGAGACACAGTGGAGGAGAACAAAGACTCCCAGCTCACCGTCGCCTCCGACCTTCTCCCATGAAGAAAAACACGCAGCACTTCGGAAGACAGATACACCTACAGAACCTGTTTATTATTGTCTTGAATGAAAAATGTATAAATTAAATATTTCTCATTGATGGGACTTTCACTAAAGTGTTCTCATATTTCAGGAACTGTTTGCGTCTCTGATGCCTCTCTGTAACTGTGTTTATCACAGAAACATTGTTTACATGTATGACTTCATCTTCTTTTTTATTCTTCTGCCACTGGCACATAATTGTGCCCATGAATGCAGGAAATGAATCACAATAAAATCAAACATTTATTACTTCTTGGCCAAAGCATCAGTTGTCTTGTAGCCCACCAGGTATTCTTCATATTATTAACCTCATCGCTTCAATATGATTCTGAAAATTCAGAGGAAATCACTTTGATCTAAAAAACTTTTAAGGTGAAGAAGCAGTTGTCAGCCTGCATGGGCGGGGTTGTTATTGTTGACAAATATGTCCTTCATACAAGCAACCTTTCCTTCATGTGTCACTGATTTTAGATACGACTGCGTATTTGCTGGATCTTAATAACTGAATTGGCTGTGACAGATTAAGTTAATTAATAAAATTCTATTATTTATGATAAGGATATTGTTATTTTGAAGGTCAGCTTAGTGGTTGTCAAACACAGTTTGGGTTCTGTGAGGTTGTCTCAGGTGTCATCACGTCATAAATGTGAATCTGCATGAATTCTCCGGAGCATATTTTTTGGCTCGACTGCAGAAGCTCAGCTATGGTCTGTCCCCTAACTGGTCCTAATTGCAAGCTGTAATCGCCACCAATACTGTAATATTTCACAAATTCACGAGCTAACGGCTAAAAAAGCTATCGGTGGCTAAAGCTGTGAGAATATAATTCCTCTGAATATTTTGCTACTTTGGGTAAAGCTTTTGCTTCTTGGCACAGATGGAGGTGAAAGCAAACTCGCCTCAGGCGTCCATCATGACATCTTTCACACACATAGTGATGTGGAGACAGAGGGTCCCACAGGTTCCCTTTAACTTCTCTTTTTATTACTTGCAGCCACAAAAGCCTTCTCTCCGGGTACTTAACTCAACAAGGAAGTGGTGAAAACCGGAGAAGTGGATTTTTTTTTAATTGTTGGTAAAGGGAAGCTGTGGGACCCTCTGTCGCCACATCACTACGTGTGTGGAGAACATTTCATATCAGGTAAGACTAGCTAACGTACGCTAACGTAATTTTTGGTTATCAAAGGCTATAGCCAAATAAATGGCGTTTAATTCTGTAATAAAAAGTCATAGCTAATGATATTATTGTAACCGTTGACTATCCCAGTGTTTATTAGCTACCGAAGCCTATTGAACTTTTCAATGGAGGGAATTTAAAAATGCCGGGCGCTGCCCCTAAATTACCCAGGATCCCTCAGTCGCTCTCATTTGCATAAAGATGCCGCTCTGGTCTATGAGGAACATGACATATCAAAGAAAAAATGAAAACGTAATAGGTAATTTGTAACCACACTGACACATATTTAAGCAACTATCAACAGCTTTTAAAACAATTAAACCAGCTGGCTTAGAAATTAAGGTTTATACGCTTTGTAGTAAAGTTAGCCATGTTAGCTAGGTTAACTAACTAGCGCCTCCAAGTTAGCTATGGTCAGTTTAGTCCAGTGAGGAGAGAGTAGAGAAAAATTTGTTGCATTTGTTGACGATAATTTTGCACTGACTTTACAGTTACTTCAATACTACATGTTTAATAAACTTAAACGAAAATTTCAGCGTAAACAGTATCAGCAGCATCGCAGAATTTACGTTGTAGGTTAGCTGGATAGCTAAAATGTGCTAAAACTGTCACATAAGCTAAGTACGTTAGTTAACTAATTGGAGAGTAACATAAACTAGTGTTACAACATTATATTACTATCTTAATTTGCTATAAGAGGATGTGTTCAGGAAAAGCCACTTATGTTCTATTGTTTGCAAAATTGTTCAAATCTATTTTTATGTCAAAAAATTTGACAATTTTCCTTAAAATGCTGACCTAACCTGCTCCTGAGAGCTTGTCCTGGTAACAGCAGCCATGCAAAAGTTTGACGTAATGCTCTTCTTTATGAGAGCAATATTATTATTTTACCTCATGAGGATATTAACTTACAAGTTGCCACTGTGACTCAATCAACTCATTTCATAATTACAGTCATGCCGAGGCACACTGCATTACTAGGAGCCCACTTTGTGTATCTGTTGGTTGCAATTGCATTTAACATAAATGACCAGATGAGGGCGCCCATCATCTGTCTCTCAATCTTGCATCTTGCCCTCAGCCAGCGGTTTCCTCAGTCACCAGTCCTCACTTACAAAAAGGTCCTCAGTCTTTGATTTTGGACATAACAGCAGCCCTGAGTTTAATTTGTAGCCTACTTGTTGTCTTCCAGATACATCTGTCATCTTCTACATACTAGAGCGATGTCAGTGGCAGCACCTGCCCTGAGAATGAGAGTTGGTATATCGATGAAGAGATGAAGCAGATACAAAATGACCATAATTACACCTTGGTGATAAGTCACGTTATTGTTTTTGCTGTTGTTGCAGTCACACCAACAGGTTGGTTATGGACATATTAGACACTATCTTCTCTTGTTTGGCCGTGTATTTCTCGTCAATGTCCATGTCAAATTTATTTATATAGCACAATTGAAAACAACCACAATTGACCAAAGTGCTGTACATGGTTGCTCAGCCAAAACAACTAAAACAGAATTTTAAAAGTTCTTGAAAAACAATGGGGTTCTCAATTTTCTTAATGGCTTTAAAGATACCGATTAGTTCCCCTTCGGTTACATTACTCTGTAGCTTTGTAAACTAAATTCTTCATTTTACAGGTGGAAGAGCATGCGCTATTGTCTGATAGAGGATATGAAGTTTATAATGTATCTTTGTTTTATTGCTATTACAAATATCAAACCAATTCAGGAGAAATACTCCCACTCCATTACAATCCACTCAGTGCCCCGGCTTAAGTCACTGTGTTGCTTGTGTACGTCACAAAGCTAAACAGGGCTCAGCAGTGGTAATTGCTCTGTCTGCTCCAGACTGGCTGAAAGCAGCTGCATCATCTATCCACTCAATTTACTCCTAATGTGTGTTACTGATTGAACCGGCTATGAGGGCAGGAAAAGTGACAAGGCCGGATAGAATCCCCCCCTCTGTCCCTCCACGCACAACTTCCTTCCTCCTCATCTTCCATCTCACCCTCTTCTTCTCTTCCCTGCTTCCTTCCTGTGTTTAGCATTGCCCATGTGAAGTCCCTCCAGCAGTTCATTAATGGGGAAGGTTAATGTCAGCACACGCGCTGCTCGTACAAACAGCCCTCCCCCCCTCTGCCCCTGTGTTATCGTTTCCACTCTCCTTCCTCCCTCTCGTTTTGTAACCATAGCAGGGTGCCGCCGTGGTCGTGACTGAGGGTCTCCCTCGGTGTCAGAGTGGCTGTCATTTAACTGTGTCCGTGTGCTGCTCTGGCTCTCTGCCCTCCCTCAGTGGGCTGGAATAACCCTTGGTGTTCATCTCCTCTACAGATGCCTCCTGCTCCTGCATTTCTGAAGACCTGTGAAGTGTTTTTATAGAACTTGCATAACAGACAGTCATGACCCTGGTGTCTCCAGACAGATCTATAATAAAAAATATATTTTTTTAGAATGATTTCTCAGGTGAAAGTTTATCTAAAGTTGTGAGTTCCAATTCAGCTAACGGTTACCATCCATAGATGCTGATGCGTCTATTAACATCCATATATCAAATTAGACAACAAATAAAGTCTTTATCAAATTATTGTTGTGTTTAGTGATGAAAGTATCCAGTTTGGCTCTTTATGGCTGATGACTGGAACTGAGATTGCTTCGGTCAATAGTTCCAGTGTGCCCCTTGCAGTACGTTTACTGGTAATTTCCTTAACTGTGTTATGTGGTGATGGACTTGTATCATGGCAGTGATGCTGATGGATTGCAGAGGATGCAGGAAAAAGTGAAAAAAATGTTTCCTGTGTATTCAGTCCCTCAGTTGGTAACTTGATTACCACGTATCAATAACTGCCTCTGTATCTTTATTACACAAGCACTGCGAATTACATAAGTGCTCAATTCAAAATGCCTCAATGGATCTCTTTTAGTAATTCCTGTAAGAAGCAAGAGCACTTGAACGTAAAAGCTGCAGTCTGTAACTTTGGGGTAAACATCAATAACTTTTTTGTGATCTATTTTTTTTTTAAAAGTTCATAATACCCATTAGCAGCTATTAGTGAGTGACGTGGTCTGAGAGAACTGCAAGATCTCTGTGTTTTCTGATCCCTTTTTATTCAGGATTGGTGAAAATCCTATTGCTTCCATTCTATTTGTCCAATAAGTGACGCTCTCTGTACTGTCTGTCTTGATTGGCCGGTCCGCACTGCGCTTCTTAGCGACAAGTGATGCCGGTACAAGCTGATTAGCTGTTCGTGCCTTACGCAACACTGTTGGTCGGCTCAAGCTCGAAGTGAGACGGTCCAGTTTTCTCCGCTGAGACTTTCCTTGCAACCGTTTCATCTTCCTTCAAACCGGACTTAAAGAGAGAGTGACAACAAACAAATAAAATGGAAGCCGGGGGCAAATGGCTGCAGCGGAGTTGCTTCCTAAGGAGTCTCATGCTACTGCTAACATTTGCTTGCTAGCTTGATAGCAAAACTTACCAACTGCAACTTTAAGGACAATCATCATTGAGTGTTTTGTGGTGTTTTTTAAGAAATTTATTCCTTTATATTTTGCTTTAGAGAGCCTGTCACTTTACGAATATTGCGATATAAAGCTGGGTAGGCAGTTTATCTTTGGTGTCATTGTGCAAAAATTCCATAGTAACCTTTTAACATTTTGTAAATTCAGGTGGCCTGAAAGAACACTAGTCTTCGGCACCTCTCCTTGACTCTGTATTCTGACTTAAGAAAATGACAACCGTGATGAGCCCTTTTGGCCAATCACAGGTCATTTCAGAAAGCATGTGCTTGTATTGGCTGCTCTCCTCTGCATCTCTCAGCGACAGGTGATGTCACTATGAGCTGACTGGCTGTTGAAACAAGTTACATGCCTTACGTTCTAAAACTGGCCTCTGGCCGCTTTACAAACTGAGTTGCAGGCGACACTGTCAGCCGACTTGAGTCCAGCTGAGATGTAACTTTCCCTGCAACTGCTTCCTCTCATTGTGAATCTTTGGTATTAACTGGCCTTAAAAAAGAGAGCAACAACAAAGTAGAGCGCAAGGTGGAGCGAAAACAGGGAGGGGAGGGTGTAGTGGAGTTGCTTCTTTAGTGTCTCCCGCTACAGCTAGCTTGATTTCCAGAGGTTGCCTACCTCAGCTCTAACTCTAAGTCTGATTTGTTGCTCTATTATTCTCTATGTAATTTTCTTGTCTTGACAAATGATCCCATGCAAAATGTAATGAAAAACAAAAACTTTGTAAAAGTAGTTTTGCATTAAAAATGGTGAATTCTGGCCATTTCCTGATGACGGCTACATCACAGCCATACTAGTCTATGTACCATCTGTTGTGATTGTGACCGATGTGCCAGAACCATCTTTACCTTTTCAAGTTGCCTTACTGCAAGTTGCAATGACAGCTACAAAGTGTTTGCCAGACCTCATTTAAAGCCAATTGATATTCTACTTGATATGACTCACTTACTGTAGGCAGACAGCCATTACTTACCAGTCGGTCTGGATTGCTTGGGCAGCCGTCGCAGATGCTGTAAAAAGATGTAATGTGGCAAAGGAGAAGGTCTCAGAAGTCATGACTCATGGTGATATTTAACGAGCTAGAAAAAGGAGACTCTTTGAATGACACTTTGTAAGATCGATAATCAGCAACACTGCAAACTTTCTAACTTTTTGAACTTTATCAGAAGTGTTATGGGATTTTTTTTCCCCCACTCCTTGCAAAAGTAACGTAAAATATAGAGAAATAGAAAGATTTTTGCCATCCTTTAAGTTTCTCTACACCAATGTTTGACAGTAAAATCACATGATTAAAAAGCCATTTTAAAGAAATAAAATAAAATAATCTATGTGCTAAGTTCTAAATTCCAGGACAGAAAAAGAAAAGCAGAGAACAGCATCCTAAGGGAGAGTGTTAACTTTTGACATTGTCTTGACGTTCTTTTTTAATCAATTCGTCGTGATCAGACAGGAATCAGGTGTAAATGCATCCATATATAACTTTCACAGGACAGCATCATTCGCTTGGGAATGTGCAGTTAGGTGAGAGAAAATAATCATTTGAGTATGCATCAGGGGTGTGATTCTCGTTGTGAATACAGTTCAGCAATATCAGCTGTAAGTGCAATCCGGATATGAGTCACAGGTGTGAAGCAAGTGTCTGCCAGTCTGTCTCCTCTGATGGCTTCATTCTCACTTATGTTGCAAGATTTTTACCACCAGAGGGTTTTATGTCAATACATTATGGAATACATTTTCCAGGAGTGCACAGCTGGTATAACAGGAAAACATAATGACTGGGTCATTGACAAAAACAAAAACAGAAGCTAATGTCGTCCTTTATATAATACATCTGTCGAATTCTGCTGAAAATCACCGTGCCTGATGGAAAATGTTGCTATTACAGTTATTTGATCAAATCATAAGGGAGCTCAGAACATGTTTGTTGTTTGTCCTTAAATAACACCCCAAAACAGCGTCCCTCATCCATTGTTACAGGGTGCATGAATGAAACCCAGCTGAGAGGTTCATAATAAAACACATCACACAGCATGAGTAAGTAATCACTCTCCTGTTTGCCTCTGAAGCAGCATTTCGACGCACCTTGACACAGGCCTGAGAGAAAGCGCTACAAAAATGTCATTTGCATCAACTAAGCCTCCTGTGTTCGGCTCCTTTTCTTTGTGGCCTGTATTGTGTTGAAATGAAGCGTATTTGTTTGGAGCCTTTCATCGTCGTACGTGTTTGCCTTGCCTGTTTTTTTGAGATGGATTCATTGGCAGCGCAGAGCGAATTGCTGTCAGACCTGTCCCTGTCAAACCCCATGCACAGATCACAGCCGGCAAACTGGGTCAGACCGCAGCATCACAGTTCTCAAACAAAAGAAATGTGACACCAAGGTGTTTTATTGTATTGAGTTTCATAAAGCTTTTGCATTATTGCTTAAAAAACAAAAAAAGAGCTTGCAAATGAAAAGGGATAAACAGGTCTCAGTAAAGTTAACACATGCATAATTTTATGAAAAGTTTCAGATGGAATGGTGGAGCATCAGCTGCGCGAATAATCAACAGAGGACTCAAAGCTTCATCATCCACACACAGGAAGGACAGTCAAGCTATTTGTTGTCAGACTAGTTAAAAAACGCCTCTGCTCTTTGTCCTCCAAAGTCCCAGTCTGTCTCTCTGTGCAAGCAAGGCCTTTAAAGACTCTTGACTACACAAGAGTCGATGCTCGGCTGGCAGCAGTTACCATGGCAACAAATGACTGAAGTGTATTTGTTGCCGCTGTTATGTTAAAAGCTGTCAGAAAGCGATAAATAAAACAAAACAGAGGAGGGTAAGTTTTGATTCTCTCTTTCAGAATCGAGTGCCATGTGGCAGCCATGTGACTTTGATTCACTGCAATCTGGGAGAAAATGAATCAGACAGAGATGAAAACAGGCACATTCTCATGTCAAGTGCCCTCAGACTGATACTGCTATTGGTAACTGTCACTGCCGACATGATTTTACATTCCAGCTCTTGATATTTGCAGCTGCTTTTTTAATTTTTGTTTTTTTGGTCATAGGTTAATATTCGGCAAGGTGATTAATAGGCTTCCTTTAACAGACCTCTCTCTGGTCGTTAACAACAATGAATTATTCCAGAGAATTAAATCAATCTCTCTGCCATATATGGCAGCTTCTTCCTCACAGAGCCAGGCTGCTGTATAAATATTTAAACAAGTGAAAGGGCAGATTGGTCTTTAGAATTAATTACCCCGCTCAGTGTAAATATGAACCTTAGGGGCAGCTTACAATCAGCCGAGGCACCGCGCGAGAGTGAATGCAGTATTAATGCAAGTCACCTCTAAAAGTGGAATATGTTCAATGAGCTTCAAGCCTCAAACTGTCACTGTAGCTATAAGAGTGAATGAATGAATGAATTTGAATTAATACAGCACCGTGTAATGCTTCTTAATGACTACACACTAATAAGCATAAGTAAATTATTAGTAAATACTTAATTCATCATTTATGTAGAATTTTGCCAGCTTTAATAATATATCTAAATTAGATATATCTTAATTAAATATCTAAATAAATTAAAGTAAGTTTAACATTTAGTTATACTTTCACAATAACTGGTTTGTAATTGATACAATACTTGATTTAGAAATGCTGAATCCTATGAAAAAGTAATTAATGAACATATTATAGATGAGCTTATTGATCAAGAACAAAGCACATGCAAATATGTTTATTAATTATATACTAATGTGTAATAAAATAGGAACAATGCTTCACAAATCATGAATTAAGTACATACTAATCAGCTAATGCTTGATAGTGTGTAGTTGTTATAAAGTGTTACTGAGTGCTTTGAGAGGTGACTTGCATTAGCTTAATGCAGCATTCACTCCCAAGTTTGTGATCAGGCCCCCATCGAGTCACTAAAACTGATGCATTGGTGTTGGACACCACCCGGACAGTAATATTTGTTATGTGTTGGCTAATAAGTAACAGGAAACTGCTGTAGTGAAATACTAAAGATATTTTCGAGGTAGTATAGAAATTGTGATGCCACATACTTTGTCCAGCAGAGAGGATTAACAAGTTTTTCGCCATGGTTCCCAGCAGAGACGTTGTGTTAGCTGGTCAGTTAGCTGGTCCACCACACTAAAATATCTGGTTGGGATGGGTGGACACAACATTTTTTGAGGTTGCCACAGGATAAAACCTGTAATTACTTTGAGGAACCTTTGACTTTCCCTACAGTGCCACCAACAGGTCAAAAACTACATTTACCCAGAACTTCAGTGAATGCATAAATACATAAGCACTGACACTGCTATTTAGTTAAGCTGTGTTTTTTGTTTAGGGCCAAGTAACAAATGTTAATATGCTAACATGCTAAGATGACAAGTAGCCTAAATGTTACACCTGGTAAACATATAAGGGATAACATTGTTATTGTGAGCATGTGAGCTTAGCAACATGCTAAGCAGTGTGCTGTTAGCATGTAACCTTGTTTCAACTGCAAAATTTTCTTTCAGTGGCCTAATTTTGGAATGATTAATGGGATTTTTCTATTTTCTTATTTTGATTGAAGGGATTCTTGTATTAATCACATAAACCTTGATGTGAAAGGTTTTCTGCTCACAGACAAAGTTTCTGTGACATTTTCCATAGGTTTCTGAAGAATTATTGGAAGCTCAAATTACCTGCTCCAACCATTGCCATTTTGTGGCTAACAAGAAATTTGTCGTGGGTGTGGGTAAGGCACAGACTTCTTGAAAACTCTGCTAGTAGCCTACAATTAACCGCATGGTAAGCTATGTTATTTGTCCAATATTTGCATGAAAATTCTCCAAAATAAAATTTTCCATCGTAAAAACAGAGTCCAAGTTCATTTACTTGCATTAACTGAGTTGATTACAGCAGACAGCTAGCTAGCAGCTAGCTGAAGCTGGCTGGTAGCTGTCAGCTGACTGACAGACAGCTAGCGGCTAGCTGTCAGTCAGAGCAGCCACGCTATTAATTATACATAATTATAAGCATTAATTTTATTCGATCAAGCAATAAAAATTCAACCCATGTACAGCTGTCTAAGCAGAAAAATTAGCAATGGAGACCAAAAGCATGTTTTGTATCAGATTGTAAACATTTTATTTCAGCTCCAAAGTTGGTTATTTTAGTTTTTGTCCTTTGGGGCCTTGATTGACCAACTGAGGAACTGCAGTTTTTGGCCCTTTCACGTTGATTTATATTTTTAATCCCTTAAGATTGTCTTTGTTTTAATCATAAAGACGATCTGAAGAAAAATGGGCTTTTGTCCCATTTCTCCTCCAAAATCAATAAGGCCAAAGTTGCTTCCTTGGTGCCTTTGAAAATAGAATCCTAAAATACAGGCTACTGATAATAACTTGACAACTCCACAACCCCAAGTACTAGCAATATGCAATTTAGAGATTACAAATGGACCACAGACTGTTAAAAGGCTTTATTATGCAGTACAGTCTCTGACGTCAATAAATAAGACTTTTTTTAAAAAAAAGGTTTTCTTGAAAGCAGGTCAGGACAGAGCATGCACCAGTGTGGGTCCAAAAAACCTCTCTGGTAAAAATACTTCCTGTTCTTTGTCGAACTGGTTGAAAGTCACAGATAATTGCCCCTTTTAATGTGTTTTTATGTAACTGCAGTGGTGGAGGTGGCAGAGTAAGATGAGCTGTTTAACATGGGAGAATGGGAGTGGGAAGAAGAGCTCTTAGTTGAAGGAAAGAAAAAACTATTTTCTGGAAATAATGGATACAGGCGATTACGGTAAGAAATGAAGCAGCGACGCGGGAACAAGTCACACAAACGCAGTGCATGTGACAACAGCACAAAGAAAGCAATATTTCCTGTTGCGTTCATCTCTATCCTCAGTACATGACAGCATACACATGCACCCCCACGCATTACACACTCCTCACTACACTCACACCTTCCACACTTGTGCCCACACGTACACACATAGCACTTCACACAGTTGGGTTATAAAAAAGCTCTACGCACGCACACACACACACACTCTCACATGCACGCACACAGCTACCTACCTCATGCCCCTGTGGCTCAGCTGGCATCACTCATGCTCTGTGAGGCTGTTACAAAACCAAAGGTCTTCATCCCTCCATCTCCAAACATTACTCACTGCTCTCAGAGAGAGGAAGCTGTGTGTGTATGCAGTGGGCTGCGCTTTTCAATATTCTGGCAATGGGAAGGACATGTGGGCCATTTTTGTCTCCTGGACAATACGTAATCTCAACAGGAGCGAGCCACCTACTGAGGACACATGGTGTATCATAGTGATGGTGAATACAACCATTGTGAAAATGTTAATTATAAATGCTCCCTGTTCCTCTTGTGTAAATCCTTGAACTTTTTCTCTATTGGCTGAAGGACGCTGAAGCCACACTGAAAGCCGAGCTGGCTTTTTATGTAATTTTTTCTATCATTATATGGTGTGTTTCTGTGTTTTATAACAGGTGTTTAAGGAAAATTGATAGAAAGAAAATCACATTTTCTATGACTCACTGTTAAACAGCATGTATTAAGGAGTCAAAATTGAAAGTGCACACAAAATAAGGGGCCGCTGCGCCGTTTAAATATATTTTTTATGCGGCGAGAAGCCTGTAAAGGTGCAGTTCCACCATTATTTTGAAATCAAAATGTATTTTGATTTTCATGAATGAGAAAGTTAATATTCATGCTAATCAGGAGGATGATTCTGAATGGGTTTTCACCAGGCCCTAATTTAGACCAGAGAAGCTCCATTTTGTATGAGTGTGTGTGTGTGCACGCGTATGTGTGTATTTTATGAGTGGACTGATTGAAATGTGTGAAAGACTCCATAATGAGAAGACAGTCACGACCCCTATCCACCCACACGTATACACACACACACGCACACGCTGTACCATGTTTGTCAGTTTGTCCTTTATAGTACTGTGAGCTTATTTCATTTCCACTAACAAGCAGTCGGGGAGTTGACGTTTTGCTTTTGTCCCTGCTACTGAGTTGCTGGTTGACATGTCAGGACGACACTTTATTCTAGAGTGCGTGGAAAAATATTTGTTGCCAAAGAAGTAAAAATCAAAAAGTAATAGCCATCAAACCTTTAAAATGAATTGTTATCAGACAGATTTTGTTTTTCTTATTTTGTCCCTCCCTCGGGATGTTTGTGTGTTGTGACGAAGGAAAGGACGATGAATCCTGCTCGAGGGAGAATGATGTCATGTGCTCCTGGCTAAATGGAGCTATATAAGGCTGAGCCCTGGAGAATAACGAGAGGAAGAAATTAACGAAGACAGCAGCGTACAAACGGCTGTGCTGCGCCGCTGACGAGCACCAGTGTAAAAGGTCTACTGTAGCTGTTTTCAAGGTGCTTCTACAGTGACGACCATTGCTGACAACGGAAAATGATTTTACTGAAAGTTGTTGTTTTAAACATGAACATGTTTTTAGTTATCTAATCCTTTTACAGTAAGTTTACATTTCCTATTTGCCGCTGTCATATTTTGATTAAATGTGTGAATTTTGAGACTAAGACTGTGATATAAATGAATTAAATGCTCAGCATTTATGGAACTGATTTTTAAAAAAGTATTGAGAAAACATGGTTAAAAACCTTTTGTTCAAAAAGACCAAGACAATTAAAGTCTAAAGTACTTGGTGTTCAAGCAAGCAACGTATTTGAGTCAACTAATTAGAAGTGCACCAATTAAAGTCTTTAATTGCCCTGCAATTAGCACCACATTACTTTTTCTAGGAAGTTTGTGTGGAAATTTTTGAGAATTACAGCCCAATAAAGACAGTAGTTGGTATCTTCCCAGCATACATTAGGCTTTAAATAGAAAAGTTACACTCGAGTGCTTAAATTTACACACTAATATAGAGCCTTACTCACTGTAAATATGACCTGTTTTAATATGAAGTAGTGTGCGACTCTGTTCAGGATGATACTGTAGTTGTGTCAGCAGCGATGGCCTGAAGAGGGATTTGGAGGCTGACTAACAGAAGGTGCTAGCAGCACTCAATATGTCATTGTCTCTTGTTTGGCTAATTGCAGCATGGTGCCGGTGTCAGCCCTCTAGCAAGCCAGCACACCACACACACACACACACACACACACACACACACACCACACACGCACGCACGCAGACATCCAGATATGCAAATCTATTGATCATTCACGGCTGAGCACAGAATCAAAATGCGTGATCTTGCTTTTCATGTGCGGGCTACGATGCACTTTGAATATATTTCATGATAATAAAAATATTTCCAATGACAGCAAAAGTTATGATCTTTCTTCATGAGATTCGACACGTTTATTTACAACACTCCACAGCGGCATCTTCAACAATCCATCTCTTCTGTAATGGTTTTGTCACTCTTATGAAACAACTTTTTTCATCTTCCCACGCTTATTACAGTGACTTCTTGATGAGTCAATAAGGTGACAAAGGCTTCAGTGTAACAGCCTCTTAGGAGCCGATCATGATCAAGCCTCCTCAATCACAGAATTTGTCAGCGTGTTGCTGTGGCGGGCAGTTGGAAATTACGGAGAGCGTCCTTTTATTCTCTGTTAATACTCGTTTGCCTGACTGTACTACAGTTTGCAACCTATTCCCCCTTCGAAGTCAGACATGTCTTTGGGGTCACAGGGGAAATTATGTCTATTTATTTATTAGCCTATCTTGTTTTATTATGTTAGGCTTTGAACTGGAACATTTATTTTCCATAGCGGAGCTTAATGAGCTGCCTGGAACTGTGACTGTGTCCACACAGGACCCAATTAAATTAAGCACGAGGACCATCATTCTTCCCTCCACTATTACTTCTGTGTTTTGTGTTTTCTCCCACCTCCAGAACATTAGGACACTGGAAATGGGAATGGTCTGATTCATTCTCTATTGCCAATTAACAGTAGGTTAAGTATGTCAGACCAGAGTCTTGCGTATGTGTGGTGGGAAATTAAATTACCTTCTCTTTCAATTCTGAAGTGAAACCACATTAATTTAATACAAATTAGGGACTGCAGACAAATTATTAAGGGGATGTTATTAGTGTTTTTTTTTCATTTTTGCTTGGAGGAGGACAGTGTGACGTTTTTGGGAGAACATAGGAAGGTCTTTTTTAATAATTACCGTACCATATATATGTAGGCCTGTATATAAAATAAATTCACCAGTCACTTGAAGGAATAATAAAAAAATCACACAGTGTCGTAGGCACAATAAGTTGCAAGTCAGGGTCAGGGTATGATTTGTAATATGCAACGGACAACAACCTCGTCTCTCATTCATGGATGTAGCGGAAGAAGTGTAAGAAAAACACCCGTCATTCGCACCAAAACAACGATTTAAATCATGTCATTAGATTAAAACACCTATGAGGACTTGTCTGAGCTAAATTGAAAGTAAAGGTAAAATTTAGATTTTGATTCTTCTTCAGTCAAAATCACGGTATGTGCACCAGCACTGAGTAGCTGAAGTCTAGACTGAAAAATATGCCTACTTTTTTTCTTTCATTTTTTGCAAACAGGTGCTTGCTGATGACTATAGCTTGAGTTATTAACTTTAGCTATAACGATACGACATAAAGCCATATATGAATCCAAGCTAATGATACATAATAACAATACTATATGAAATTAATATTTTACTGAGGATTGAAGTGTTTTTAAAAAAATACGATTGGCTGTCTTTATCTAGTTAATTGTCAATACTGAAACTCATTAAGACTGTCTACATTTGTAGATAACCCGTGTACATGAATAGAAAATAAACAAGCGCAAATTTGCAATAGCTGCAACGGGCAGCGAAAAATGTTCAGATAAAAAAAAATACAGTTTATTTGATTGTTAAATCCTTTCTGTGTTGTACATTTGGTGAGATAGAGAATGAAGAAATAACTACATCAGATGGTTGATGAGATATGGAAGCGAGGGGTTGGGGGTTGGGGCGGGGGGTTATTAATCAGCTGTCCTTTGGCTCATGACCAACCTTTCCACTTAATCTTTTGCAAGTCTTTGAATCCATTTGGAAGTTATGCGCTTTTTTGTAATAGGTCACTCCCATTGCCACGGTTTTCTCTATTTTGTTTAATGTGCTTTATCAACTGCAGCCATGTCCTCTTGTGTCTCTTGTCGCCATAAATCAGCAGAATAAAAGTTAAATTGTTTTCAGATCTGCTGAAACAACACGGAGCACATAATGAAAAGATGTGCTTGGGCCTGGATATGATATTTTGAAAGACTGTTACGTCTCAACTTAAAGGCCGGATAGAGCTACTGGTCACAGCTAAAAATGCTAATCGCTCCAAGCTAACCACCTTTCTCAGCTTAAATATTATCTCCATGTATTCCCTCCCTTTTACTGAGATAAGAAATTTCTGTGATGCAGTTTCACAATGTCATCCAATGTTATGTTTACTGACAGGGTTTTTTAAAAAATCTTTATTTCTATCATTAACTTCACAAGTGCTTCATTAAAAAATGAATGGAAATGTATGACGATGTGTAGCTGTTACATATCACAGTAAGAGCATGGTCCACAAATAACCTGAACAATCCAAACTTTTGCTCGTATTGAATTCTGAAGGGGTTTTAGTTTTATGGTGGGAGGCCAGACTTCCTACATGGCTTTTTGGACTCACCAAGGGCATTCAAGCTTAACACCCACACACACCAGTCCACTACAGAGGAGAAGAAGCAGCTGCTGGTTTCATACTGCAGTGCTGAGAGACAGAGAGAAACAGAAAGAGAGAGAGAGAGAGGTGTGGTTGGAATCCAGCATTTTGTTTTTGTTTTTATAAATTTATTTTTATTTTATTTCATTTTTATTTAACCTTTACTTAACCAGGTTGGTCCCATTTAGATTAAAAATCTCTTTTTCAAGAGAGACCTGGCCGAGACGGTCAGCAGCAGGAAACATAAAGTTGCAGACAGAGACGCAACAGAAAAGGTTCAAATCACAAGCATAGGTCACTACAATAAAAACAATACCATAAATATACCATAAATATGGAGGCTTTTCTGCTTGCAGCCTGTGACAATGCACCGCGCTCTGCAGCCCCCTTTTCCCTCAGTGATTTCCAGAAACTGGTACGTTTTCTCGCTGTTAGCCGGCAGCTACCAGCAGTTGAAATCGCACATTAGAGGAGCGCGTGTCTTTATGGTTGCCATAGAAACAGGGTGAGTCATTCTGCTGCAGTCAGTTTAGTCACACTCGCACTCACTGTACGTTTTTCCCTCTCTTCCTTTTGTTTTTTTTTTCTTTTCTCCATCTCACTGTCCCTCTGCTTTCCTGCCCTTGACACACACACACACACACACACACACACACACACACACACACACACACACACACACACACCACTCTAAATCGCCTTTTTAACATTTTGTCAGGACAAGAATCTCTATCTCTCAGTTATCCACAATTATTCCAAAATACAAATTTATAGAGAGCATAAAAACTGACAGGGATCTAAAAAAGGTGTGTGTGTGTGTGTGTGTGAGTGTGTGTGTTAGAGCAAGGTGATAATAAGGGCGAGCGGAATGTCGTTGCTCTCTGTCTGATTACTTATTTATGGATCAGGCTAATCAGTAAACCCACAGCTGAGAAGCACACTGTGAAGGAGGCGGGTGGTGTGAGAAGAGATGAGGAGAGGCAAAAAGAGGAAGGGGCCACCTCACACTCTTTCCCACTTCCAAGAACACTTGTTAGCTCTGATTAAATGAGCCAAATTTGCATCAGGCAGACTTTTTTCTTCCTTTAACTGCCATTATGGGAAGTTATTTCCTGTTTTTTTCTTTCTGTAAGACTTTGCAAGTTTACAGCTGCGTTTCCAAACATTTTGCAATCCGCCCCTGCTTCACAAATGAATCATTGAACACCTCATTGTCACTTTATTGTCACAGCGCTCCAATGAATACATGCTATGTTGGTGTGAAAGAAGCTTTTATAGTTATTGTTGAGGTTGTTCCAGGATGCTGTGTGCTCCTCTGCTTTGCACCTGTTGCCAGTAAATAGGTCAAGACCTATTTTTTATGACAATTTGCTTATTCTTCTTTCTACTTCTACTTGTTAGCATAAAAGAGATGAGCCCCATCTACAGGTGCACTCTGTACTGTAAAATACCACATAATAAGTTTCCATCTTATGCGCAACCTCCATCTAGTGATTTATTGAAAGCTGAGGACGGTTTCATCACTTTAAAGTGATTTTTTTTTTCATCCATTCATTTAATCTTTTTTTTAATCTGAAATGTCAATTGACAGCAAGCTGTTATTTACAATGGCTTCGAGAATAAACATTACATTAAAAAGTGCAAAAAGTTAACGCAGGATAAGGGTAAAAACACCAGAATACAATGACCAAAACACTTAAATGACAAATTTACAATTACATTAAAAATAATGACATCAAAAATGGAATGTAGAATATGATAGAAACAACTTTTCAGTTATTTAGTTTTTATCTGAATAATTTTGTCCTTTTTCAAAATTTTGTCAGTTCCTGTGACAGTTGATGCTTACGCTAATAACAGCTGCTCACAGCCTGTTTCGAACTTGTTAATGCAACCAAATATGCAATAATTAGAATAACAAATACAACAAAGTATTTGCTTTTGGCCAGCCCTCAATCCACACACTCTATTCTTCACATCCATCTACAGGCTGCAGTCACAAATTAGAACTTTTGACACAAACTTTGATGAACTCTTCAGGATGAATTGTAATATTTTCGTGATCTCTTTTTTTCAGCTAGTGCTATCACAGCATCATATGGGAAACTAAAGCATTGGTGAAACTATCTTAAACCAATGACAGGACTTGACAGTCCCATCATCCTTTGCTGCTGAACTTTGCAGGGTTGAGAAGGATACTTTGGAAATGTACTTTGTTACAGATTACTATTTAAAATGTAATGAGTAATGTAACAATTTCAGTTACTTTATCAAAGTAATGTCTCTTATTACATTTGATTGCTTTTCTAAATTTCCAACCAATGTTTTCAGGTAAGTGGTAGGAAATACCTTCCCTACTTTATAACTGATAAGTTACTTTATCGGCTACATACCTGCTGATGTTTCTTCAGGTTTGACATGGAAACTTTTGATGTTTATAGCATTTTAACAGCTGGCATGTATATTTTGCATTACACTGCTATGTTTGACCCTTTTTTTGATTTCTGAATAATTTTTTTTGTATATTTTCTGCACTGGAACATGTTTTTATTCATAGACATCATAGCTTACTTTGTGAGGCAATATAGATTTATTTGAATTGGCAGATATAGGATGCTGCAAATTCAAGCAGGAGAACAAATCAAAGGCATCAGCATAGCATCAAACTTTATGAAAATCCTTGACTGCAAATGGCAAAAGAAAGCATTGTGCACATCAAAAACATGAAAAACAACAAAATATTACGTAACATACAGTCTAAACCTTTGACCGAAAATACGCAAATGAACCTCCTTTGTAATCATTAACATTCTTAGAAGTAACTGTAATTTAAATTGATATTTTTCCTTCAGTAACTAAATTTGCATTACAGTTACATTTATTTCATAATTAAATTGCATAACTCCGTTACATGTAACCAATTACTCCTCAACAATACATGTTAGCATGCGAATATGAAGACCGTCTTGCTAAATGTCAAGTGTTTAAACATTATGATTGTGAGTATGTGAGCATGCTAGCATTAGCAATTAGCTTTAAGCACTGTGTGCTACTAGGTTGTGGGCTCTTAAAACTTTTTTCTTCTTTAAATGGCAAGTCTTGTTTTAATAACTATTTTATACAGGCTGCTGTGTTTCTTACAATTATATTTTGTATATGAATATTAGTTTTTGCCAGTAATTATCAAATATTCTCTGTGTATTAAATGGGCAGTATAAATTAACTTAAATAGTATAAGCAGAGACAGTGAATACGAACTGAGACCTCCCACTGAATGTTCATTTCCTGTATCAGTGTCACATGGGTTTCGCTTTGGCCCCACCCCTTCAGGAGACAGGAAGCAGTCTTGAGTCCATTCATTCTTATGGGAGAAATGAATGTGATCACAGATTATGACCAATTCTTTCACCCCATCATCACCTGAAATACATATTGGGCCTACTTCTCCCAAGACACATATCCTCCTAATATTCTGACACAAAAATGGCATTTTTCAGACACACAGATCAGGAGAAAATTAACTTTGTTCCAGACTCGCTGTCTCAGCAACCCCCTCTTGCAAGCTCTGTTGTTTCCCACCTTGCTTTGCAACAGACAGACACAGACACTGACATGGTCTTATAGGTGAAATCATGAATTACAAGTTAAAATTTATATCAAAGAAATATCATACAATGAAAATATATCTGTTTTGATCCATTCACACGATGTTAATAACACTTTCAGATGAGTTGGAGGGCTGGTGGTTCCTTAACTGTCTCAATAGGAGATGTGACCATGCCTGCTTAGGAGATGGCAAGTGTATATACCATTTTACACCATTGGTGCAGCGTGCAGTGGGGTATCCTGTTTTATAATGGACTATCTTTCCTGCAAGTAAGCCTCTGGGAGCCATGAAGGCCTATAGGGTAGGAGTCTATCTGCTTTTTCTATAGCGTGAGGTAGTTTAATGTCAGTGCACCCCCTGGAAACGAAGCTAGGAAGCTGAAGGGTCTGTAAATTAACTTGCTTTAAATTTGCTCACCTTTTAATGTGATATGGTAAATTTGTTAACTCTTGTCTGTGACCAGCTTATTCACACAGATATGGCACAACAGTAATAACTATTATTTTTTCAATTATTTGACCTTCTATTTATGAATGTATGGCCAATATGTAATCGCTTTTAGCTCTTTTTTTGGTCTCTATGAGCTCCTGAGGGAAATATATCTGGCTCTTGTACTGCTATATGCTGAAGAACCAGGCTGTTCGGTTAATTGCCTCTATCTGCTGTTTAGTGCAGAGCAGAAAGTGTGCAGTGGAATTTTGGAGCTTTTTTGCTAAAATCAGCTGCAGCTGCAGCCAAAGACAACCTAAAGAGAGCAGTGAGAGGGAACTAGAAGAGCAGAGTAGTGGGCCTGCCAGCTAAATAAAGAGCTGAAGGTCCCTATTAAGCTCCGTAAAGCTGAGAGGAGCTCTGGATTTAAGTGATAATTCTCTGTAGGTGAACATTGACTGTAGCTGCTTTAATCTTTCAGTTTCTCTTTCTTTTCTCTTTTCTATCAAACCCTTGTTATCTGATGACAAGCAGAATCTGAATTAAAGTTAAACTGTTATTTCTTATTGGTAAGTTTCTTCATCAACTTTACTTTTTTCCAACCTGTTCCTCAGGCCCTGCATGAACTAAACAAGTATTGATATTTTTAATGAGGGCTATAATTTAAGTCATAACCCTCCAGTCAAGTCCCCGTGGGAGTGTTGACAACAGTGATAATGTTTTGGATTGAATGTCTAAAGATGCAGTGAGTCACTCTCGCCTTTAATTTGCCTCAGCCCTGACCCACATCCCTCCCCAGGGTGTCTTAAGGTGGACTGATATTAGTCACTCTGAATGCAGGTCAGGATGTGCAACAGGTTAACAAGTGCAAGATGGAAAATCTCTCTATTTGCAGGATCAGAGTTTCAATCTTCTGCTGTAGCTGCAGGTGAGGAAACCTCCCAACAACACATTCAGGCCACTTCATAAGGATCGTCCCCACATTACCTTGTCAATATTGTTTCTGACGTTAACTAGGGGTTAAATGCATTTAACAAAAAGAAGAAAATCAAATCACGGAGTTTTTAAAAGCTAGGGCAAGATTTTTCACCTTGTTATGCATATTATAAATAAATGATAACTCTCTAGTGTAAGGATTACTGTCTGCATGTTGTGTGGGTGTGTTTTTGTCCTTCAACCCATCATGAAGTGTAGCCGCTGAAACAAATAGCCCAAAAGCTTCACTCTGTGTGAAATAACAAACCTAGGCAGTGGAGAGTTCTGTTCTGTCCCCAGAGAGGTGGGAGGAGGGTGGGGGCGCGCACACAATAAAGAGCTGGATGACGCAGCTGAGAAGTGGAAAGGAGGGAGGGAGGAGTGGATGGATGGAGCAGAATCCTGAATGCGGAGAGGAGGAAGAGAAGGAGGAGGAAGAGGTGGAGGAGGAGGTGGAGAGAGGGAGCGTGGGCAGACTGCGTGGGATGGCGTTGCTGCATAATCAGCTTTCTAGGGTTTTCTCCTGCTGTCTTTTTCTCTTCACTTTCTTCGCTGTCGTTTTTTTTTTTTTTGCGTGTGAATGGTATCAACCTGTTCTTCTCTGTCAGACTTGTCTATGTCTGTCCTGCTGTTTTGCTCTTCTAATATTTCTATTTTGCTTTCTATCTCTCCTCCTGTTCTCTGGCTTATTTAGCAACATAAGTAGAGGTGCTTTATTGCCTTGATTTGTTTGTAAAACCATCTAATCGTCTCTCACCATCCATATGTGTATCTGCAGGAACAAACACTTCATGTCTAGAGGTCTAGAGGAGGTCTAGAGGAAACTGGTTTGTTATAATTTACCTTTCAGTTAACTTGCACTGCCTTTTGCTGATTTTTGTGAATCATAAATAGATAAATGCATACAAAAATACAGGAAATACATTGCATATTATTTATCTGTGTAGTTCATAAAACAACTCTGTAGTAGTAAAGCCCCTTTTCAGCTTTATGGCTGTCTAACACATAGCTCAAGTCTGCTCAGTCAACATTATTTCACACTTACCAGTTTTTGGCATCATATTTATTTAGCCTCATATGATAAGTGTGAAACAGAATCGTTGCTGAATCGTGAGCAAAGAGAAACCCGGTGAGTCATCGGCATCTCTTACACATTCGAAAGCCGCCTGGAGCTGCTCAGTTAAAAGGAAATCTGTTGAGAAAGAGAGAGAGGGAGAGGGAGGCCGGGGGAGGAGGGGAATGCGTGGGTAGGGGGAGCAGAGGAGCAGGTGGTGGTGGGGGTGCAGGGGAGCGGCGAGGAGGGATGGGAGGAAGGGGTTTTCCCTCTCAGAAACATCCCTGAATGCAGTCGCCTTGTGTTGGAGGCAGAGCAACAGGGGAGGCGGAGGGAAATGCGGAATGTGTGTTCATTCATGTGTGTAAGGTGGATGTTAAATGTGCAACGCGTGGGCGTGTGTGTGTGTGAAGCGAAGGCATAGAAGACCAGGGAACGACATCGCCATCACTTTCACTATTTGTAGTTCCAGACTGGATGAGTAACAGTTTAGTTGTGAATGGACTGAATAAGTTACTGTGTTGACTTAGTGAAGTAACAATCTGCAACAGACAATGACAGCTGAGGCATCACATGATATCCGTATTTGGGGGGTTTTACGGTCTGTGTATTTGGCTAAAGATCAACATAAATCTTCATGTTAAAATAAAAAAACAGCAATGGAAGACGAGTAATGCAACAGAAAAACAAAGTAACAAGTGGAAATTTGTTTTGAGAAGCTATGATCAACAGTAGACCCATTCAAATGGCGGCCCGCGGGCCACAGGTGGCCCAGAAGCAACTCCTGAGTGACTCTGCCAGAAAAACAGAAAACCAGTAAAAACATGTTACATCAGCCTACAGAAATTCCCACAGACGTTGAATGCAACACTCTGTAGCCTTGCCACATTCTACCCACAATAGAGTGTGTTATTGTGAATGTAGTGGTAGCAGTAGTTCAATATTACAACCTCTAAAAACATGTTTTTCTAAACCCTAAAACATAAAATGACAATAAAAAATGTTGGTTTAAACCTGTCTGGACTGAGAAATACCTGTTTATTTTGACGCCAGATCCAAAAGCCAAATGGACGTGTTTAATTTGCGATGAGTGTGTTGCGATATTTAAAGAATACAATATTTGGAGGCAACACAGTGAGAAACATCAGACTTTACGGATAAACCTTCGAGTGGGATCACAGGACTGCAGAAGTGGTGCGTTTGATTGCATCCCACACCTGGAGCTGTGCTATTTTTATGCACTTTGTGATGCGCCTGTGTCAGATACGATAAAATTTAAAAGGGAAACAATGAATAAACTTATCTTGCTTTTCATTACATTCATTTGTGTTGGTTTAAAATTCAAAATTTTTGGTTTTAAAATCTGGCCCATTTGAATTTGTAATTGAATAACCCTGGATTATGCCATAAAAATAGCAAACTGAGGTGAATATTCTCAATTAATTTGCAATTAAAACAATTACATAAAAGCAACTGACACACAGAGAACCTGGGTGTGTTGGTTTAAGGCTCCAGGCCTTGGCTGAAAGCATCTGTGCTTTAAAAGAGACGTGAGCCTCAAAGGATGTTGCACTGTATTTTCCACACAGCACAGATGATGACATAACATACTGGAGGAAACCCCTCTTCAAAGTCCATACTGGCTGACTGTTGGAGTGTCCAGCTCAGGGATTGGCTGACAGACAATAAAGAGTGATGACGATAGTGCACAGGGTGATGCAAAGCAGTGAAACGGACACAGATGAGAGTCGGTCTGAAACCGCAGCTTTCACAAAAGCTGAACGTCAGATTCCCCACAGCACCACCCACCCTTTACAGAATGACTGTCACTGGTTTCGTCTGCATTGTTCACCCCACAGCCCATCAATATGAAGCCAAAGTGACGTGTTTTAAATCAGTACACCAAAAAATGTTAGATGTCTAAGTGAATTAATCAAATGAAATGATTAAGCTGGAGGAGCTTGATGTGTTCATACAAGCCTTCTTCCTGATTACTTTATCTGCTTATCTTCTCCTCATTGATTTTATGGACTACTTAGAGATCGTCCATTCGCTGCTGCAATTAACAATTTAAATTTCAATTATTTTTGTATTTTGGTTGGGAAAATGTGATTATAATTCACTCACATGAAGCCCTACCACATTTCCCCACCAGTCCTCGTTACATGTATGCCTGCTGTGTAATCGTGACTTTCTTCTCTGCGTCCGGAGCAGCAGCCTGTGAGCTCATCCACCGACACTCTGCAGTTCACTTCACCTTGACTTTGATGTATCGTTTTGGTGGGTGAGTTGGCAGCATCCCAGGCTTTGATAAGGCAATCTGGCTTCTGCTGTGACAAGCCCGTTCCTGTACAGGAAGAGTCGGGCTTTGCATTAATCTGGATCAATCTGCGTCTGCCTCCTTCAGTCCATCTCAGCTCGATGGAGAGGGTGTTTTGGATTGATGCAAAGGAGTCTTCTTTTACTCCGAGCTCAAACCCACACATGTATGCACAGCTGTGCCTCCTGTAGTTCTCACATTAGTCATTGTGCCTTTAGTTGGGTGTTGCAGCTTGGTGATTAAAATGCTGAATTAGATTCCTCTCTCTGTTTTCCATTACTGTTTTTAGCTCTGCTGGCAGCATGATGGGGAAGTTGAGTCAGTCCAGACTGAAATATCTTAACAACTATTTGATGGATTGCCATCAAACTTTGAACAGACTTTAAAATCCCCCTCAGGATGAAATATCCTTGGTGAAACCTAATTTCTCATCATGTCAAAATTATGTTCGCCCAAGACTTTGGTTTATGACCAAATTCTTGCAAAGTAATGGCATTCCCATCGGTCTCAGCCATCAGTGATTTGTTTTTATTTAACAAGCGAGATGGCCCAATGGTAGCACCCCCCTGCCCGCAAAACACACAGCCCAATTACATTCTTCACTGCAAGACATCTTGTAGAATAACTCCTGACTAATCTGAAATCATGTCTCCTCTAAAATATGTTGTCACAAAGTAGGTTTACACTACTGGATGATGATGGAAATGTATCAGGATACTACAGGCAGCAGTGAGTCTCTATGATGAAGGTATAGAGGTGGCAAAAACACACACATTCTTTACTTATAGGTAGAAATACAAATACTTGTGTACTGAATCAACTTCTTAACTCAAGTAAAAGTACTGAAAGAATCAAAGTAAGAAGTTTCCCTCTGAAGGACAATTCCAGCAGCCATTTCTGTGCAAAGCCAACTTAACCTCATGTCATTTTAATGTAATGCAAAGACTATCAAACGTAAAGGTAGAATCGGAGGATTTGTCCGAGCTGTTCCTAAACGCACCAGAAAATTAAATTATTGCCGACTCTCTTTCCTAGAATGTCAAATGGCAACATTTTGGGTTGGAAAAACGTCCTGAGCACAGCCAAAAAGGCAAAAGCATTCAAATGGAAAAAAAAAGGAACCTGTTTTGAAAATGTAAATAGAAAGTCCACATATTTGTGTTCAAATGTTGGGAGCAACAGTAAAAGGTTGTTAGAAAAATAAATACTCAAAATACCTGTAAAATCTACTGAAGCCCAGTGACAAAGTATGTGAAAGTGGCTCTACTCTGCATATGGTATAGAACTAAGTATGCATAGTATGTTTTTAGATAATATTATAGATCCCAGAATAAACTGACCAAACAGTGAGACTGAGAGAAAAAAGGCACAATTACAAGTGCGCCTGCTGCTTCAGCACCACGGACAGCACCATGGATTTATCAATACGCGGCACAGTTGGGCTACGTATATTTCAGAGCCATGGTCGAGGCCATAGATTCTACCTCGCAGGAAACCTCAGTCAGTTAAAGGATCAATGAGTCTGGCAGACCAGACTAACTTACTGTATTCAACTGAACAACCCCTCTGCCCCTGCCCTCTCTGTGCTATTATGGGATGGAGAGAGGGCAGTGGCAGGTTTAAAAGGGGGATACATTTTGCTAACAAGAGGGATGGCATGTTTGCATTGTCGCTGAATGAGCAGATGTTAGCATTTTGCTGTCAAAGTACAGCCTCACAGCGCCTCTCGACCCTCTTTAGAGTTGATCTTGTTTAGTTGAACCCAGCGTTTGAGTTTTGAAGCTACAACAGCTGTGATAAGGGCTGCAGGATATGGTCAAAAAAATCAAATTGTGATTATTTTAAAGGACACTGTCTGTGAATATTCTCATTCATCCAGGTCATTGTTCTCTCTGGGCAAATTGAATCGTAGGCAACTGGACTTGT
>JAQLOL010000020.1:22669531-22680088 GCA_029783665.1 Naso thynnoides
CTTCCCTTTTATTGTAAATTCAGGCTCTAATTAGCAAATTTGAGGTGTTTCACGCACATTTTACAATAATAAACTCATAAATTAAAAACTTAGGGGAAAAGAGCTGTCAACAAAAGGCAACACAAGCTGAATTTAATCTTTCCTTTTAAGAAAGATCAAGCAAAGACAATGAGTTAAAGCTCTGCATGTGTGCAAATGGGTAAGAGAGTATATGAGGATAATATGAGGCTGACTTTGGCCAGGGCAAATGTGTAGAATGACGTCTTTCCTCTAAGCTTCTGACAATGGGGATTGTGACCGTTTAGCATTCCAACTAGAGGTGTCACATGCTAGAGGGTTCACAGGAGTACACCAGCAGGGTGGGATCAAACCTGCATGTACAGTTCAGCTTGAGTGGGTGTGTGCGCCTATGTGAGGGTGCAAGCAAGGTTTTCAAGTCAAAAAAGGTGCAGATAGAAAGGGTGAGATTTGTCATGGTGTAAGGTAACACAAGGTCATGCCACGCGCACATGCACATGCACATGCATGCTGTTGGAGGAACCTTGGCCTTTCACGATCCTTCTGATAGCATACACCGATCTTTGTTTAGTCATAAGACTGTTGAGTCTATCTTTACGTCTCTCATGCATTTCTCAGCAGGAGGGTTTGGCCTAATTACCAACAAAACTAAAATAGCACAGGATGCTAAGCTGTGCACAATAAATCCGTTGTTCTATATGATTTCTATTTTGTGAAGTGGCCATTTGAACTAATTTGAGAAAAACAAAGAAACAAAAATAAAAAATTAAAGCAATCCCTATGTAGAGTCAGCTAATAACCGCACTCTACTTTTAAGAGTGTGTGGAAACTGCCAGCCAGCAAGCAAAAGTAAAAATAGGTATGCTACAGTTTGATAAATGAATAAATCACTAAAATAGATAGCTTAAAATAAATTAATAAACAATTGAAAAAGTTAGCAGAAAGTAGGCCAATGGATATAGGCCTACAGTTAAAACAGTTAGCTTAAAATGATTTACAAACAGGTTAAGTAGTTAGCTAAACATGTAAGGTAGCCTATGCAGATATAATAGTAACTTAATGTGTAAGATATACAGATAAAGCATTTAGCTTAATGTTTTAGGTACAAATCACTAGCTAGGCAGGTAAAACAGTTGCTTAAGGTGTTAGGTACACAGTTAAAACTGTTAGCTTAATGTACTGGGTACACTGGTAAAATAGTCTGCCTAATGTATTAGGTGTAGGTAAAATACTTGTACGCAGGTAAAATAGTTAGCTTAACATGTTGGGTATGGGGCCCACTCATTGCTCTAACAGTCTGTTGTTCTGCTGGCCCACTGCTCCGCCCACATGTTGTGTGATGCACTTGGCTCACTGTCCAGCCCGCATATGTGAGATGCACCAACGTGCCAGTGGAACAGTAGTACGGCACTAATTTTAGAGGTAAATTATGAATTGAGGTTAGGTTAAGGTTAGTATTAGGCATAAAGTGGTTAAGGTTAGGGTTAGGGTAAGGGTTTGGGTTAATCTGTATTAAATAAATGGAGGTCATGAAGCCATTCAAACAGCCTAAAAAAGCAGCCATCTCTCTCCATTCATGTTCATCGTGAAAGGAATGGAGGAGGCAGTGAGAAACTGGATGTCTGTGACACTGGTGCATCTCACAACACACGGGCAGAACAGTGAGCTGGCGGAACAATGGGCCATCGCAACAGCGGCGCGGCACTGTCAGGTAGGCAGGTGAAATAGTTAGCAACATGTTGGGTATGCTGGTAAAATATTTAGCTTAACATGTCGAGTATGCAGGTAAAATAGTTAGCAATGTGTTGGGTATGCCGGTAAAATAGTTTCCAAAGGTGGGTATGCACTTAAAGATAATTAGCTCAATGTGTAAACAGTTTCCTTAATAGGCTTTAAGTGATTGAAACAACAGAAATAATCATTTTAAAGTAAATAAATATAAATGGTAAAAGTAGGCTTATGAACAAACAGCTGAAAAAAATGGTGGTGTCGATGATGGGGTGTTTAAGTTCATGTATCAGAGCTGTTTAACAGGTTAGGATGCACTGCTGTACATGACCTGGCAACCTAACGTAATGCAGTGTCCAGACATTTGCTACATTTGCCACCTGTATATCAGTTCATGTTAGACTCATGATAGCCTACACCCTATGGATCCTGCAGTCAGGGTCACCTCAGCTCAGCTATGGACCAAAGCTAATACTGGTACATGCTGAACAACACTAATCCAGGCACAGACACTTGACTCTTCCCAAACTAGGAACCAAACGCTGATCCCTCAGTGCAGATGGTGTCTGATTGCATCACTACCCTTTTTCAGACTTAGTTGTCTTTTGGATATTTGTAGTTTTCCCATTCTAGAGATCATATATTCTTTTCTTCTCTTCTCCTGTGTTCAGAACAGTCAGTCCCGTGTGATGTGACCGGCAGGCAGGGTGTGTTCATCTGCCTCCTGAGACTCTTTACATTCATTTTCCTGTGCTGTCTTTAGCTGGGTTGAGCTGCTCTGCCCCCTGTTTCCAAAACATCAAGTGGATGTGTCTGGGCACGTGAGGACGCATTTACACATGAGAGCAGATGAAAATACACACACATATATAATGAAAGCACAGTCAGTTATTTGTTGCTCTTTTAATTGCATGGTTAGCAAAGGTGAGGGACATGTTGTGTGTGTGTGTGTGTGTGTGTGTGTGTGTGTGTGTGTGTGATTGAGTGAGAGCACATACTTACCACAACAGGTAAAAAAAAAGGGAAATGAGAGAGAGAAAACACCAGAGGAGCACCTCCGGGTTGCCTTTCCTTCCTCTTGAGCGCCGTTGAAACATTTGTGTCATCGTATCTGTTCTGCCACCTGTGCTGTTTTGAAACTTTCCAACTGACGCACAGAATTTTATTGAAATCTTTCTGATGATTTCACATTTCTTGAAAGCAGATGTAACAAGAAATAATTGCAACAATTAGTATGTCACTTTAACAAGGGGTAATTGACTTAATTCATTTACAACACAGTAGTTACACTGTTGGATGATTTCCAGCTTGTGGCATTTTATAAAGCATTGTGTTGAGTCATACAGAAATTAGGTGACACACAGTAAGTATAGTTGAAGATATACAGTACATCTTGGCTCATATGATGAGTAATTTCCACCACTGATTTACATACAGTATGAAAAACAGCTTCCTCTGAAATGTCCATTCTAAGTAATCTATCAGTAAAACACAGTCAAATTTTATGGGACTAGATAACTTTTATTGTATTATACTTACTGTCACTCAAAAGTCTCGAAGAGTTCACATTAAAGTTTGTCACAGCAAACTTTGCAACAGAAACAACAAGAACCCAAAACACATAAATTGAATTACGTGTGGCCCACTTGGAAAGGTGACTCGTGTAAATGTGAGTCCATTTAACCTTCGTCAGTCCAACTAATCCCCCCTGTTCTGGGTGACACTCTCCTCTGTCCCCAGGGTGGCAGTGAACTCAGTGTGGCTTTACAGTCACAAGGTTCTTCAATGAGGCACTGTAGGAAAATATGCCAACAAGCTAGTTTCCACTGAGGAGACCAAAAGCAGGCAGAAATAACTCCCACTACATGCAAGGACCAGATGGAGCCTGGATTCCAGGAATGAGGCCCTAAAGAAGAACCCATGAGTGGGTTCTCACCTAACAAAACATGCATGTGCAAAGGTGTAATGAAAACTATATATATATATATAGTTAAGAAATTATTTCATATGGATAAGGACTAATTTTATCTTGCAGGCAAACTTTAATTTTCTTTTCAACAGTTGACAAATGCTCTTTACATTTGATTCTCCTGCTGGATTCCTCTTTCTGCCCCACCTTCTTCACCCCTCCATCCTTCTGTCTCTTTTATTTCTTATAGTCAGTACACTTACATGAGGTTAGAGAAAACTGATTTATTGTGTTAGTCCGGCTAAAACCACTCTTTTAAAATACAGATAAACATATTAGTCCAACTGAAATCGTACCGAATTGAATTTCTCACGGTCGAGCTACAGACCCCAATAATGTGTTTGAGAGTCGAATTACTCCTGCATGTAGGCCTTAATCCAATCTCGGGACGCATCCGCTACACTGTCTGACTTCCAGCAGACAGCAATACAGCCTCGGGGGGCGAACCCCATTATTCTTGGGCCACCGCTGGAGGAGGCGAATTTCCGTTTCCAACTTCCTTCTCCGTGTGCCGCTCAATGTTTACAGTCCGACTGTTTACAGTCAGATGTGAGAATGGAGTTGGAGTTGAGAGACCAAATCTACCAGCGGATCTTTTCACAAGTAGCCAGTTCATACGCTGTTAACAGTTAACAGTCCGACGTTAATGATGCGGAATACAAAAGACTACAACCGAAAACCAGGGCTTTTCCTGTACCAAGACCGCCCTACCTTGCCTACAGACTGAATGTAGAGTCTGTTTACAGAGACTTGCCTTAACCAAACTCAGACCTGCCCAAGCTGTCTGTGCATGATTGATACTCTCTGTGGTGGTCTTTGACCTGGAACTCGAACAGCATAAATTTGTAGAAAAAAGCCAGTTAGAAAACAAGTACATAAGCACAAGGGGAAGTATGCATCTCATTTACACCACAAGTCAAGCATGATATGAAGCATACAGCACTGTAAAGTTGTCCACGTTCTCACCGTTCAACATGGATATTGCTAGCCACTTGCTAACTTGTTTGTAGCTTGTTTGGCTAACCTGAAGAAGAAACAATAGCAACCAGCTGAACAGGGCATATCGCCTCCTACTGTAGCGGAGTCCAACAATAAATCATTTCTTCCTTGGCGCTTGTATACTGGGACATAAACAGTGGTGGTGTAACGGTACATGTATTCGTCCCAAATTGTCACGGTGTTGATGTCAGGGTTCGGTGCATGCAGTCATGAGGAATACGTCTGAGTCAGCTACAGATAGCAAGGGTAAGCCTCTAGCAAGTTTAGCGCATGCTGAGTAAACTTTTGCAGTACACGTCTGCTTCTTTTAAATCTCGTAACCATGAGACTTCACTAAACTTTCCAAAGTGTGCGATTTAAATTCTGTTAATTAGTCTGTCAGTGAGTCATTTTCGTGGAGGTTGCGAGACAATCAAAAGAATTAATCCACTGTTTTAGCCACGACAAGCGAGGGAGAGGCTAGTTTCGTCAAGCTGCACACAGGACATCACAGACACAGGAAAATCTGGTTTATTTTTGAAATAAAACACCCTGTGCAAATTGTTTTGTTTTACTAAATCACCTACAGCAACCTATGTGAACGATGTATGCACGTGCTAACAGTAATTTTCTCACCTGAGCCAGGGAGCAAAAAAGAAAGAAAGAAAGAAAGAAAGATGGGAAAGGAAGATGTTGCTATGGTGAAATTTTGGTATCGAACTTATACTGAACCATGAGGTCTAAGCCGGTGTGAACAGAACTGTGACCTCTGTGTGCCGTTACTCTCCTGGCGAACAGTAGTCCGATTAAATGGCCTAACCGAGTGCATGATAGATTAACACTTAACTTCACATGTGAAAGCACTGAATATCTAGAACGACACAGCCAGGACATTGATGGCAAACCCATTGTTGAACAAAGAAGCTTTACACATAGTGTCACTTACACCATAGAGTAGGAAGACTCAACTTTACCCCATTACAATAACAACCATTGCAACCCTGCTTTTGAGTGCTGTGTTGCAACATGCAGTCCATGTAGCAGCTCCTATTGCATGGGCGTGAATTTTTTGTGAGTTCAACCCAGGTTGAACATCCTCTAAATTTTGATTCCACACGTGGAGGCTTGAGAGGAGAAGCTGTTCCATGACTCCAAATAGAATGCCAAAGTACTTGTTGAACAGCTCTGAAAAGGTCAGAATGACGGATTCCAGTATAGGAACACATCTACATACATTAACTATTTACAGCCTGGTTGTTAATAAGCATGTAGCCTTCAAAGATCCAGCCAAAAGATCAGAAATGTAATTGTTACCTGAGTTTTATTACATTGACTGGCAAAACATTTTATTTTATGATGACACGCTGTACCAGTGAATTACTGCCTCCACCCCCGTTTGTTTGTGGTCTCAAATTACCCTTTTAACTGCTGTTCAACTTGGCACATCACTGCGAGCCCACTAAGAAATCAGTCTGATTATATAATTTTTTAAAATCCAAATTCTTGCTTTCTTGTGGCAAATACTGGCAAATGCTCACTACACACATCCTAAACAAGCAGTCAACAGCAGACACGTCAGCTGGTACAGTATAAATAGACACTACTGACTAATTAACAGGGAACTCATAGTTGGCTGGCTGTATCCCCTAATATCAAACAGAAAGAACAGACATGACTAAACATAGACAAGGCCAAAGACTGCTGGAGCGGATGAGTTGAAGTCAGTTATTATTTTGTTTTTACCTCAACACTTCTGAGGTATTGATAAAGATTAAGACAAGCATGATAGTGAGAGCTAGTAGTGGGAGTGCCAATACCCAGAATGAATACATGCTAATAAGTTCTGCCTGTTGCCGATACTAATTTGGTTCTGAGTAGCTAATTTAAAATACTTCTGGTTTCATGACATGCCAGTTTGTTAGGAAACAAATACAGCAGGAAGTGCATGTAAAGCAAATAAAGAAGTGATGATGTTTACTGTCTTTATTAAGGTTAATCCTCCCTTTTACACAATGTTTCTTAGCTGTATTAATATGATTTTTGCTAACTCTAAATGTGTAGCCTTCTTACTTTATTGAACCATTATATAGTTGTTTTTTTTTGTTGTTTTTTTTACAAATGGTCAAATAGACAACTACTAAGGTAACATTAATAGTGTACAGCTAGGCTAACCGTTCATTAGGCTAGGCACAGCTGTGGTTTTAGCTAAGTGCTAACTCTAGCAGGCAACCATGTTCCCAATAACAATGCTAATATAAGATGATTTAGCAGGTTATATTGATCCTGTATTGCTGTCATATAACATATATGTCCCTTAATTGTGTGTGCTATCATTTACAGTTTTAATCAGCACAAAACACAAAATACCAAAGTATTAGATAAATCAAAGTTTTGACTTGATTGTGCCATACCAGAAGTTAATACAGTTAATCCTAAAAGAGGCATGAAGTTTCTGTGCCAAATTTTATTGAATTTATCCAAAACCACAATCTCAAGGTGGTGCAAGAGGAAAAGTCAAGGGGATCACCAAGGTCATTTGGATACATCATCTGATAAAATGATTGTCTTTACCATCTATGTGCAAATACATCTAGTAGATGTTGAAAGAGTTCAGTGAGAACAATAGAGTTTTTCATCTGGGAACCATGAATGTCTGTACAGAATTTCTCTGCCATCCATTTGATAGTTGTTGAGAAGTTGTAGTCTGGGCTAAAGTGGTGAATCAACTGACTAACACCGTAATTTTGCCACTAGCTTGACTTAAATCAAAGAATGCACACAGAACATTGAAGGTCCAGTGTGACAACTAGCAGTGAGGTTGCAGATTGCACCCAAATGAAAACCCCTCGCCTAACCTTCCCCTTGCAAATGTGTCTGAGAACCGACAATAGCCACCCAACTCACAAAATAAACATGAAATGGCAGTCTTTTGTTTGTTCTTTTTGAGCTACTGTAGAAACAAGATGGTGAAACATCGCAGACTCCATACAAAAAGACCTGCACTTGCTTTTAAAGAACTCATTCTATGTTATTGGAAACAAAACAAATCTCATTTCCTGGTGATTTTACACCAATAAAGACAGAAATAATATATTATTTTTCGGCTATATTTTACAAATACCCCAAATCTTTCAGATCAAATTGGCTGTAAAGACAGTAGCAAAGTTAAATAAAAGGATGTTGCGTGCATGCTTGAGCTCCAAATATTTCATAATATTTAGCATCAGTGATTTTAAATGACTATGCTGTTTTGCTTTGGCTTCTGATGCATGTTTGAGAGGAACAGGATACCTGTGGCGTGGGCAGTGGAGCCGTCACGGCAAAACAAACGCTGCCTTGCTTGTGGACAGGGTTAAATTGAAGCCTCACCTTTGATCATTACTTATATAGATACAGAGGGTTAGTGCAGTGCAGTCTTCCCAGGGTGACTCACTCTTGCTCACGGTATTCCGCCCATACATAGTAAATATTTAACTACGTGTAATTGGTGGCATTTTGTTTTCAGTATCCAAATACACCTCTTCTCTGAAATGACAGTGGCATTTCAGTGCTTGAAACTTTTTTTTTGCAAATGCTGGGAAATAGCAGGCGTGGTGTGGATGGCTGCATTCATTTGCATGTTATTGTCATCGTTTTTAAGAAGAAACCCTGAATGGATTTAAGCAGCATATTTTATTATTTTAGAACTATAGTTAAGAAATAGGAGAGCACCCAGCCTAATGTGCAATGAACTCCTTTTTCTGGAATTGCTGTAATCAAAAAGCACAAACAGAGAGATAGCAAAGAGGAAGAAAAGGGGTGAGAGGGGGCTGTAAAGCCTGGAAAGTAAGAAGAGGAGGGGATGGAAAAAAAAGAGCAAAAAAAAAGGAAGGGGGTGAAAGGGGAGGAGAGGGAGGGAGTAAAAGAGTGAGATAGCAAGAGAGGGAAGGGGGCGGCAGAGCCAGAGGGAGACGGGAATGAATGACGTCGTCAGTGCGGACGGAGGGCTATTTTAAGAGCGTGATAGGGAGAAGGCCGCTGCGCACTCTTCTGGGCTGACGTCACAGATGAGATCAACTCTCTGTGCGACCTGCCAGCAAGATCATGTGACCCGTAATGACCTTTGCTATCAGGGATTAGATTACTGCATGTCAACTGCAGAGGAAAGACCTGCAGCGGGGAGCAGATACACTGCTGCAAAGAAAAACAGCGGGAGTTAAGTAATAGAGAGCAAAAAATAGAAAGAGAAAGAATGATCAGGAGAACATTTTCTTCACATGAGACAAGAAGTGGGGAAAAGCAGATGAAGAAATAGCAAAAAAAAAAAAAAAAAAAAGCAACAGTGAGTGCAAAAAGTAAGGGTGGAGAAGAGAAAGACAACAGGAGAGATATAAAACAGAGCAGCACCAGCCAAGATCAAATTAGCCTGCAGCTTCGGCCACCCCGAGGCCTAGGATGGAGGAGGATTAGTGGGCAGGGATTCTGGAGTGTGTGTGGGTGTGTGTGGAAGTATTCGTATGTGTGGGAGGAGAGCAGGGCGATTTGGCAAGTTCAGAACTTGCTTGCACCAACAAAGGAAATGCCTGCATCTGGTATTCATCATTGTGTAGTGTACACACACACACACACACACACACACACACACACACACACACACAACACACACATTCATTGCTATTATCTCCTATCTGTTTTCTCTCAGTGTAAAAGTGCTGGAAGTGCTGGTGCACATCATAACATGTTGCTTTTTAAACTGATTTGGTGTCCCTTCCACAAACACTGACCTCAAAGAGCAAAATTTTTACAACTGATTCTACTTAGTGAATGGGCACAGCCATTGCAAAACTCCTATCTTTGTTTTACCAGAAGTAATACGCAAGAAGTCCATTCTGCATTGCCAAAACCACCTACCCAGCCACCCACACTTCCTGCCCTGAGTCTCTCTCTCCTCTGCTCTCTCGTACTCCTGTTCTCTCCAGTCGTTCTCTCTCACTCATTCTGCTCTCTTCTGTTTCATACACTCCACGGTGACACCTAACCTTTGTCGGACCACCAGTCCCTCTGGCGCTACGCCGTGGGCTGTCAAACAGACAAATAAACAAACAGATAGTGCTAACACCCGCCCAGCTTGGCTGAGTTTCACAGCTATAAAGGTTCTTATCGTGCCCGGCTTGTGTCCTGTGGGTGGATTTCATTAGCTTATTTAGCACATTCAGCCCAGTTCCAGGCTGATTCCTATTGTGGGCCTTTTAGTGTGAGCAGACTGGCTCTGTAAAAGGCAGCAATTATCAGTTTCACTTTGTGAGGGTGGTGAATTTACACCATTTGGATTAGGCATGTGCAGTAATTGGTTGACAGGTCTGGAACTGGGGTATGGGAGTACAGTGCAACACACCACTAGCATCCTCTGAGCTGCGTCACGACATGAGAGAAACTGTGAATAAGACAAATGGTACTCTGCACACGGACAGAATATGAAAGGCAGTGTAAAGTATTCTGTTACAAACGTGATAGGCTAAGCCATAACAGTACATCGTCTTCTCACAGTGTCCATGTAAAGGCTCAAATCCCAGTGGTGTGCTGATTCATTTACTGTGCTACTACAAGGCAATGGCTGTAATTATAAATATTGCGTGTAAGGACAGTTTGACATTTTGGTGAGTACATTTTTTCACCATCTTGCCAAGAGCTGCATTAGAGGATCTATATCATCCTGATAACGTATGCTAGATATAAAGCTACAGTCAGGAGACCGTAAGCTTTGCTCAGCATACAGACTGGAAACATGGGGAAACAGCCAGCCTAGCTCTATTCCAAAGGCACAAAATAGAAGCAAGATGCAGCTTTTTTAAAAGCTACTAGCTGGGGGCTGACTTACTGGCCCA
>JAQLOL010000020.1:22680188-22713526 GCA_029783665.1 Naso thynnoides
CGATTAATTCGTCTCTCTGGTATGAGCTTGCATGAATCTCTGGGATAAACAAATATTCATTACATTATAACACTTTATGATGTTACATTCTACTGACATCTGCGCAGGTACTCAGTCATTGCTTTCTTACACTTATCTGTCTTCCAATGGTGATTCACGCCACTATGTCTGTCGTGCTCAATGGAGAATTCAGCGCAGCAGACTTCTCATCAAGCATATGGAAAAGACAACCACTTTTTCTCAAGTGAGTTTTCATCTAGCGGGCTGAAAGTTAGTAGTGCTCTTTCTGAGTCGTGTGAAGGTCCTGGTGCATCTGTATAGTTACACTTGTGGAAACAGTAAGCTTCAAGAGTCTAAGGGCTTACACACGCTGTACCGTTACCATGTTAAAAACAGGTTTGGTGATGTAATTAGAAATTGAGAGAAATATGGGAGAAATGTGAAACTGGGAGGACGCCAAGAGGAGGTAGTGAAAAACGGGAGTCTCCAAGGAAAATCGGGGAGGGTTGGCAAGTATGCACTTGATGCTGCGCTTCTTAGCCACAGGTGACATTGCCACAAGCTGATTGGCCGTTGAAACAAGCAATGTGCCTTACGTTCTCAAACTGGCCGCTGACGACTTGAAAATCTGAGTTGCAGGTGACATTGTTAGCTAGCTTGACTCGAGCTGACACGGACAAGTTTACATTGTAGCAACTTACCCTGTAACGTTTTTGTCTTATTGTGAATCTTTGGTGCAAACTGGCCTAAAAAGAGAGAGCAACAACAAACGAAATGCGAGCGAAAACTAAAACAGGAAGGGGAGTGTGCAGTGGAGTTGCTTCCTTCAGAGTCTTATGCTACAGCTAGCTTGATTTCCAAACGTTGCCTATCTAGCGTTAAGGCTCACTTAAACTTTGCACTGAGTCAGGCTTATTGTTTTCCTATACACTTCCACTCTTTATGCTAAGCTAAGCTATGCTAACCGTCTCCTGGCTAAATAGACATTGCAGTGGTGTTGATATTCTCAGCTAACCTTTGGTAAGAATGTGAATGATTGCGTTTAAAAAATTTTCAAACTCGTCCTTTAACCAAATAAACAAATCATTGTATTCACTCTATAATCAGAGTCTGCCTGTTGTACAGTAAAAGACAGACAATTATTACATAACTTAGCCTAGCTGCTGTCTATAACCAGTGATTAAGTCGATCACGTAGATCAACACGCGACTGGTATCAAAACAGTCACAAGACATGATAGTACGTGACTGGCATTCTGATTACACACTTGGTACATGAGCACTCATTTACTTGTGTTGTACTTGGATGTGCGGAGTAAAGATAGAGTGACTAACATGCACTGAATGTTATGTACAAAAAACCCCACTAACAGTACATAATGTCACTTGTCACTGGGCACACAAACACATACTCTAATGATGAACGTGCCAACTGTAGACAATGTAGAGAGCATGATTGTGAAATGCTTTGACTGAGTCCACAGGGCCTCTGGTTGCTGTTCAGCCTGCTGAGGTTGTTTTTTGACTCATGACTCACTCAGAAAACTGGGGAACATAAACTTTATGGTATGCACCCAAATAACTGTGATTCATTTAGAAGTCATGAACCACTACATAAAGAACCTGTGAAAGGAAGTATGTGCTATGGAAAAAAGTTTAAAAAAAAAAAAAAAAGTTTTTTAAAGGCAAAAGTCAGAGGAATGTCGTGACTCGCGACTCCGAAGTGAGGGTCTGGTTGGATGTTCAGAAGTTACTGTAAGTTGTGACTGTGACTAAATCACTGTCTGGTGGTGTGACACTTTCTTTTCTTGTCCCCTGTCATTGCACGTTTTGCACATTTCTTTTCCTCTCTCTTTCTTTCTCATTCCGGGGCTCTGACACTCTCTCTGGCACGTTGTCTTCTTTGGTGTGTAGAGCCGTCGAGCTCAAGATGTGTCATCAATCATCTGTGCTGTGAGCCGCGAGGACGAGCGAGCAGCACTTCAAACAGGGCTCCTTCTGCAGGTGTGGGATCAGAGGCCTTATCCACACTGACACCCTTCCCACTCCCACTCAGCTCCTCACCCCTCTGCTCTCTGATGACTCTTTTTTTTCCACACTGCACTGTATCTTGGGTCCTTTTGAACTCCATCCCGAAAATTTAACACTGATCCCACTCCACATTTGCCACAATATGACCAGATTTTTTCAAGCTATTGAGGCATCTTTACAGCAAATGAAACATACAAAGTATTTTGTTTTTCCAGGAGGTATTGACAAAGTGTACCACAGAGCATTTTGCATTCATTGAAATTTTTGCTACATTTGTGTACTTTTTAAACAAAAAATATCATATTTATTTCTTATATGTTTGTGCTTGAATGATTTTTCTCTATGCATTTTGACATTCCCATTCAGATTTGCATATAAGCAGACCTTCATGTCTTTACACGTTCCATCGAATACATTCAGTTTTATGCAGCAACTGACGCATTCCTGCGTTGTGTAATTATGTTGTGTCTCATGCATGTCAATATATTAATGATTACATCATATCCGTAATGTCAGATATAGGTTAGGTAAGTTATGTGTCATTCACTGTCTCTGCCCTGACTGTGATAGAAACTGACATTAAGAAATAAAACTGTCATTTACAACTGGCGTTGGGAAAAAGGAACTTCGGACAAAAGGGGGGCATTTTAAAACACAGAGGATTTAAAAATAAAATAATAAGACAAATTTACTGGATAATGAATCACAATTCAAACAACACCCTCTTGAAAAATGTCAAGTGGAAACTCTTATTTTGAGCCTTCTTATTTTGCTGTGAATACTGTCCTCTCTGTTACACACATACACACACGCACAAATCTGTAACATTTATTGCCACATAACTTAGTATCCTCTTATCTCTCACTACTAGGAACATGGTGCCCATATTTCTGAATCTAGTTTAATCCCTCTTAGTTTTAAAATGTAACTCTGCAATCACAATGCAATCTGCTTGTACAGACCATTCAAATGACTGACCGTCCCTATAACTTGGAAACTTTATCCACTTACAGTAACGGGCACTTAGGCCATAGTCAATACCATCTCAAAGATAATGTGAATTAAATTAGAGACACACAAAGATCTGGGCTTTATTTAGTCATGACTGAGAGTAAAGGCCAGGATAGGAGTGGGTCAGTCTAAATCGATACTAACACCCAAAGAAAAATGGACATTACATCTGTGGATATTTGCATGATTTCTTACAATGGGACAATAGCTGCTCTGACACACATAAAGCAACCAAAACATGGAGGAACTTACAGTACTTTTTCTCTGCGATCCTACATTAGATATAAGGAATTGCTGGTTTGATTTGGATTAAATGCAGAGGTGTGGACTTGAGTCACGACTGGGACTCAAGTCCCAAATCTGATGACTTTAGCCTCGACTTGAACTTTAACACAAATGACTTGTGCCTTCACTTGAACTTGAGCCTTTTGACCTGAAATATTTGAGATTTAAATGGATGGTTTTTTTTTTAAAGTGTGTAACTAATCCATTTGTTTCCCTTCGTTTCCTGAATCAGCTAAGCTCTGTTTAGACAAGAGCAGGAAAAGTCTTTCCTTTGTGTTTTTACAAAATCTGTGCATACATGAACAACCGCAAGCACTGTCGTATGCAGGCCAGGCTGGTAGTTGGCGGTGTAACTTTGCAATGACATACCATTGGATCTACCTAAAGTTGTTTACTTCCTGTTGCTGCTAAGCCCTAATTAGCCACAAATTAAAGAAATTCAGCCATAATTCGACTTCTAAAATTATGTTTCACACACTCAAATTTGCCCCAGTAGACTGTCATCATATTCGACTTGCTTTGTGTGCACAGCAGGTTGTTCAGTTGGAGTTTGGTAGTGGCTACTGCAGAATGTGTTGACTTGCGCTAGTATTAGCATTCTTTAGCTTTCACAGGCTTTGCAGTATGCCAGTTCACACAGCCGGAAAGAAAGGTGCAGTTTCAAAAGATAACACACTGGAACGTGGTTTCAAAAGTTTGCTGTGTCATGCTGTTGTCGTGTAAAAGGAAGGCCGAACCGTGAGCGTGAAGTATTTCGTTTGATGTGAAAACTTGTGCTGTCTAAACAGTGTTCAAAGTATCATTCCCAGTCATATGACAACATCCAGTCAAGTTAAAGAACAAACCATGAAGACGCAGGTTACCTTGTCTCCTTGTCTAAATGTAATTTTGAGAGGAAAACAAAATATTCAGGAAGTATTCATGATATTTGTGAATTTAATAGATTAGAAGAGTGCTCATGACTTGTGCAGGACTCGAATTTCGTACTTGGACTTTGGACTTGACTCGAGACTTTATAGCAAAGTCTTGAGACTTACTTGTGACTTGCAAAACAAAGACTTTGTCCCACCTCTGGTATCGTACATCAGGCAGTTGGTGCGTTTACACACTTTTTCTTTTGCATTAGTGTTCGAGCACACATGTCCAACTATTTCAGAGCCACCCTCCTAACTGTCAGCAAAAGAGACACTCCTTGTATGATCGGTTTTACAAGAATTAACTCACACTGTTTGTATCAGCATGCAAGGTATGAAGGCATCTTTATGTGTCAGCTTCCTGTGGCAGCGTCTGTGAGCATAACACGGCGCTGGCTGGTGAGGTGTGTCTACCCCACTCACAGACACACGGGGTGAATCAGGAGGAAATGGTGGCAGGAGAACAACAGCGGCAGGCTGAGTGGCTTTGGCATGGTTCATTTTTCTCCCGAGGCAGAGGGCGGCCCATTTGTGACTTTGATGGATAGGAATGCTGCTCACCCACACACGCACACGCACACACACACACACACGCCCACACATGTCCCACACGCTCAGTCTCTCGCACAACAACTTGCGCGTTATTGCTCGCACATGATGGACACATACACACACACAACCACACACAGGCTGCTCTGTCCCACCAGATCTGATATCCAATGTGAAATGTTTACGACCCGCCCACACGGCCTTCCTCCCTTGTCAATAAACTCTTCCCAGAAGTATGTGTGATGCATTATCATGTAGCCGCACACTGGGGGGGGGGGTTGCTCTTGCATCCTCCATCACAGGCTTACCCATGTGCATCCTACTGCACCATGCAGCACACAGTGAAAAACATTTGGCTTTTAAGGCTGCATGATGATAAATACGTGCATTAACGCAGTTCTTTTATTTAATCACACTGCGATTCATCACATTAGCACAGACAGAATAAGGGGACACAGTGTTTAAGCTACTGTGGATTAAAACAAATGACACACTAAAAGCAGGTCTCATGCCAAAGTACCTAAAAACAAAGACAATGTCAAGATCAATGTTACATGTTGTCAGAGTTTGTTAGGAAACGCATCGGATTGTCGCCTCAGTCACAAGGTCTAATTCCAGCAAGCAAGGTCAGAGTGTTTTGCATGACCTGAGCTGTGTTGACAGTCAGAAGTGCTGACGAGCACAGCCAAGAACTTGACTCTCCAACCATCAGCGCACATTAGCTTCCGCTCTGCACTAAAATATCGTGCACACAGATCCACGTAATGTGCTCCTGCCAGCATGACGGGCGTCAAAACAAGCGTCGCAGTGAGCTAATTCAAAAGCGCAGCGTTTGACTCGAACAAAGGGTTGTGTTTCACGGAGAGGAGGGAGTTTAACCAGCTCCTTTCACTTTGTTCCACTGAGTCAGCATCTCTCAGGGAGACAGAAAGAGACGGGAGACAGATAAAGAGAGAAAGGGTGCTGATGGGGCTGGGCAAAGACTGGCACCTTTGTCTGCCTGTGGAGTCTGGGAGATGTTTCTTTTGAACACACTTTGCTTTCTTTATCTCTCTCTCTCACACACACACACACACACACACACACACACACAAGGATGATTCAGTTCTCAGACAGTGCGATAACATGCTGGTGAGGCACAGCGTCCCCTCACAGTGGGGAGGAGTGTGTGTCTCTGTGATCAGACAGACAGTCTGTGCTGGTCCTGAGGCTGGAAGGAAGGACAGATCTCGTCTGAGGCACGTTAGCGATTTCTGAGACAGAGCTCAGAGTTCTGACATATTGCACAACATCTCTCTTGTCCTTCAGGTGAACCTAATTGTGATGATTATCACATATTTGAGCCACAGGGATGTAATCAGTGAACAGGCGCATTACAACAACTTGCACCATACGCCTGCAGTCGGTGGTGGAAGGACAGTTACTCAAGGACTGTGCTTTAACATATTATATGTAACACTTCCATATTAAAAGGCCTAAAAATGACTGTGGGCTGTCGTGTGCTTATACCAAAAGTTTCCAAAAATTCTCAAACCTAAAGAGACCCATCAGTGTCTGGAACTAAGTTTCAGTCAGAGATTGAGGAAGGAAGTTGACAAACGTGACTAAACGTGATGTCATAAAACCTAAATATGCCTCATCCGTGAACATTTCCGCCTAAGTCAGAAAGATTTTCATCAGCGATGGTGTCAATTTAACAGTGAAGCAGACAAGCTGAGTGGACGGACCTGTTTAAGTGCATCCATCTTTTGCTGCTTTCCACATCATTTTTACTCTGAGGGGGAACTGCTCACCTTTCAGCATCAATGCATTTGTTTGCGAGCTAAATATTTTTGTGGATTAAAATGTCATAACATAATAAACGTACAAAAAAAAAAACAAAAACATTTCCTCGATATTAAGAAAGTGAAAATTGTTCAAATGATCTCCAGTTTGAACGGATGAAACATCTACTTTGCCGCTTACATGCTGATGCATCAGTAAAAATAAAAATAACATTGACAACAGGCAAGTTTTACATATTGACCTCTTAATTACTTGTATCCCATTTACATTTATCTGATAAGAGGCAGACTCAGTTAGAACTTGAATACATAACCTAATTCTATGTAATTGCAGTAGAGTGTAGCCTGTTTTGCATTGTGGCATACTTTAGAATGTATAGAATAAATACCTTTTCTAGTGATGATTAATGTGATTTTTAAAAAAGAGTATTACAATAACATTTCACCCTGCAAAAAGTTGTGAAATTTTAAGTTGGCTCTGCAGCAAAACAAGAGTATTTTACTTATTTCTTTGACAGATTCTCGTTAAATTCCCCAGCAACGTTGTTATCAGAGGTTTATTATCTCCAACAGGGAAGCCAATTGTGACGGTAAACGTTTTTGTTTATTAGTGTACGTGGCCTCGTATCCAGGGAACCTGTTTACCTGCTCTGTTGCTGAGTGACATTTTTCTCTACGTCGTCAAAGACTGCCAACACCCCTGATATAGCCAAAGCGTTCACCTCATTAACTTTTTCTTAAGGTGGTAGACCAAACAGTGGCTGTGTTTTGTTTTGTTTCTATTCAGGTACCTACCACCATTAAAAGCCATTTCTGCTGTTCAGGGAGCTTTGGCATTGACAGTTGGATATCTTTATCTGTTGCGGCTTTTGCGTAGGCGCATTCTTTCCCACAGACGAGGACACGTTGGACTTTAGAGGCGGATACAACGACGCAAGGCCACCTTAAATCACATGCTGACATAACAGGAACGCCACTCTCCACCCATATCCGAGAAGACAAGAGCTGTACCACCTTTCCAACAACGCTCTTATTACCAAGAAAGACGCCGGTGTCCTCTGCACACGCCGAGGCATCCGAGGACGCTGAGTGCAGCCTCTTATTGGTCAGGAGTCCCGAGAGGTCCGGTGCGTAACGTCGCGCTCTGGACACGCGCGGACCTGTCAGAGTTTGTGTTTTTTTTTATATACCGAGAAAAACCTTGTGGATATTCAGGTGTTTGGATTTAGCGTTTCTTTCTTTTTTTTTTTTTTTTTTTTTGTCCAGCTGTGCGGGTGAACTTTACATGCCAAAGCTGGGGGGACAGACTGGAACGGGACAGACTTCAGCGCGAAGCTTGACAGTTTTCGCCACAATAATCGGTGAGTCCACTTTAACGTCAAGTCCAAGTTGTATCCCGTCTAAAACATTTTCGCCTGACAGCTGCGGCGCTGACGCCCTCCGCAAGTTTGACACAGGCGGTAATGTTATTGTGTCGGTGGGCGAGACATCGATCCGGCACAAGAAGTCGATCGCGGATCGATCAGAGCATGTTGTGCAGTGATTGGATGAGCAACCTTCCATGTAAATTCCGCGGACATGATTAACTTAATAAGGCTTCTATCGACGACGGGAGAATGCCACTGTTACTGTACAATAGAATAAGTGGGTGACAGTAAGTCGTTGCTGACAGTGTTTTGTTTGGAAGCCCAATAACAGCCTGATTAACTGCCACTGCGGCTGTGACAACCATGATAAGAGGATGATAAACATATTTTATGACCGGGCTCGAAGGGAGAACGCGTGAATTCATATTTTCCCTGATAAAAATGTCGCTGTTCGGCCCGAACTGAGTGATCCTCCTTTGTTAGACGCAGACGAACTGTGGATCGCTCAAGTTTCGATCGCCGCAGTTTGGTTCCTCGGCCACTGGGTGGCGACCGAGTATCTTCTTTTATAGTCCACGCTGAAGCCCTGTAACGTGTGGAAGTGAAGTGTGTGAGGATGCCTGCTAGTGTTTTAAAAACTCCCCATCCGTCCGCCTTTTTTTTTTCTCCCCTGAACCTTTTATTATTAAGTTTCCCCATTTAAAGAAACATTTGAGCCACTTTAGACGGAAAAACCTAAACTTTTGTGTCACCTCCTCACCTCTCTTGTAGCTCATGTGAAATCTGCGTCCGCTCATGTGACATTGGCTGTGCGTTTCGCTGCGTTTGTTGCACTTTTTTTTAACTCGCAGCCCTTCGCCCTGCAGAAGTTCGGGTCCCTAATGTGTAATTTGCATACTCTTCGCGATCCATGTAACGGTGTGTGCATGCTGCTGAGGTCAGGGGGAAGAGGATGGCGTCAGCACTATTAGCGTCGTTACTGCGTATCTGATAACTTGGGTTAGTGCAGAGTTTAACCACTGGCCCTCGGACAAAGCCCTTAAAAAAAAAGAAGAAGAAGCTGCATGTGCAGTGGAGCTGTGACTGGGAAGTGAGTGAAACCTGATCCAAACACTCTTTAGTTTTATAGTCAGCGACACAACAGCAAACAGCCATTGGCTGTGATGACCCCCCTCGCACTGAACAAGATGCTCCGGAGCACATCTTTGCACATCTCTTGCGGTTGCGCAGCCTCGTCGCTGTTTTAATAATGGAGGCTATTTTGAGCCTGTTGCACAGAGCTTTTTTTTTTTTTTTTCTTTTTCAGAGATATGTGACCTTGCACATATTTAAAACTGCCTCTTTGTGTGGGAAGGTGCCAATCTTAGCTCAAGCGAAAGAACTATGTAAGCTGGACTTGAGCAAGAAGTTAACAGTGATGATGTGATAATAATCGGTGAGTTTTGGGGCCGAATTTCCCCTCAAATGACGGAGCTCAGTCAAAGAACCGCGGCTCTGGGCTCACTGATATGGTCACATATTTTTGTTCTATGCTGTAATTTATTATGAATGGTCTAAACTCGCCTGCCCTCCACGTGGGTGTGGATCTCTTCTCGCTATTGGCTGGGAGCAGCGGCGTCCTGAAGGAGCTCTCCGGTGATTGGCCGCGCCGCCTCGGGTCTGTGGGCGTATTTTTATCGATGGTGGAAGTGGGATACTTTGTGACACTGTTCATTGTCGATATTTCACTGAAGCTGCCGTGGGTATGAGTGCGCAGCGGAGAGCCTCTCGCTTCTAGCCGTACGAGGCTCTGCAGCTCACGGACCGTGTGTGTGTGTTTTTTTTTCTCAGCTCAAGCTTGCAAAAGCTTACGCAACACCGAGAGGAATTTCTATTCTTTTGTAAAATACGAGTCGCAGTTTTGTTTTGTTTGGTTTTGTTTTAAAGGTAACCGCCTGCGTAAAAGAGCGTCCATGGCATTTTTTGTTGACACACTCGCGTCGCTGCCTGGCATTTTCCTTTCTATGTAGCATTTAGAAGACTTGTGTTTGCACGCTGGTAAAAGGGGGCAACAAAGAAACAGATCAGACAAAGACTAAAGCGAGCCTTATGTAGTTGACTTTCCTGAGGGAGTATTCTCATGATATCGACCGGAGCAAAGACGGACTGGGTTATATTCTGACTCTGGGGGAGCGAGAGAAAGGAGACACCGGAGAGCCCTCTGAATGCTGCCTCTGATTTGCTAGCAGAAATACGGGACGGTAGCCGAAGCGACGGATCTGCCTCACCATCTTCCTCCTCCTCACCCTCCTCATCCGCGGCTCTGCTCGTCTTGTCTCCCTCTCATCTGACCACAGGTTATCGGATGGACCAGCATCCCAGCGCCCGGAGCTGCACCAGTCGCGGGGCTTCGTCCTGCGAGGCCGTCCCGACTGAGCCCTCCATGAATCTGTACATCCACTCCACTACCGGCACACGCTTCGAGCTCTCCCTGCCCCTGGAGGAGACCGTTGAGGGACTGAAGAGGAGGCTGTCGCAAAAACTCAAAGTACCAAAAGAGAGATTGGCCCTCCTGCACAAAGAAACGTGAGTACACCTGATTTAAAAAACAAAACAAAACAAAACAAAACACCGTTTAAATGTGTTCACTGCAAGTGTTTCAGCCCGTCTGTACATTCAAAAAGCCGGCCTGTATCTCCACTACACGCTGCGATCGTGAGCCCCAATGTCTGGGCTACTCTGCAGCTTTAAAATGCGAATAAATCGAGTTTAGGTGCGCTCACCTCGCGGGCCTGCACTGATATGTTTTAATCTATATTTTGGATTTATGCGCGGCTGAGCTCTCAGGAGCCTCGCAGACAACCTTGGCTGCTCTGCTCATCAATACATTCAAGGAAACCACTGACCATCAGGACGCACGGTATTGGAATTACGCATAGGGGACGCACCGGTCACTGGAACAGTATTGACGGGGCGATGTGCAGACTTGCATTGATTCATGCCTCCTTCATTATAAATACTGAAGCCTGACTGAATTACTAATGCTGTGGGAATCAAACATGTTACACATTAATGAGTAAGAGTCACACAGACTTAGTAACCCTGTAATTTATTTACTCTGCTGCTGCACAAGCGTATGTATTGTTAATCTTTAGCGCCTGCCTTGTGGAAGGTGGTGGATGCATCTTGTAGGGAACTGGTAATAGCCAGTAGCTGTGGAGAGAACTCCTCAGTGGTATCAGTGCATTTCTCGGTGTGAGGAGCAGGATGGCCAGTTTCCTCAAGCGCTCAGGAAATGCAGCTATAATAGAAAACTAGGGCAGCACGGCATGGGCGAGGGAACATTCAAAACCTTCATTATTTAAAACTCTCCGCAGCCTACAGTGCTAGGCGGCTCCCAGATGAATCAGACCCAGGTTAAATGAGCTAACAATAGTGCAGGTGGTGCTATGCGAAAACAAGAACGGAGGCTTTAGTACATGCAAACAGTCAGCATTGTTTTTCGGCCCCCCCCCTGACCCCTCCCGCCCATTGTAATCACCCAATAAATCACATCATCCTTTAAAACCTGAAACCCCCTTTTTAATCCCCTCCTGCTCCTCAAACTGTAGACCTACAGCAAGTCAGTGCTGCCTTTGTTCAGCTGCGCGGGGTGACATTTGGGTCATGTCTGTACAGCCGGCTGTCCTGAACATCCTCCACTAAACTAATGGAGGCAGGGAGTCAGGCACTTGGATGTGACGGTGTGGTTTTAGTGCATCGTGACTTGCAGGAAAATACAGTTCCCCCCACCGTGGAGCAGACACTTCTGCTCTGCACCAGACAAAACATGAAAAGTCCTGGAAATCTCTCAAATGTCGCACGGTTCAACTCTTTCAGTAAGTCGCCGTCAACGTCTTCCTCTCCACACTGTGCATCTTCTCATATAACTTGTGGTTTTAAATCCAGCTTGTTGTTTCTGCTCCTCATATGTACGCCTCAAAAACGGCAAAAGAAAATACTTACCTTCACTTAGGCAAGTGGCAGTGGTGCCAGATATCCACTGCGAGCAGTTGTCAAGCTCCACTATACTCGAAATTGAAATATGACAGCCCAATCAATACTTCTCTTTCATGGAGCTTTTCACCCACGGCTCTTTTCCAAACTAGTTTTGAAGTCTGTCTGCCCCCCTCCTGGCTGAAGGGTGTTTGTGTGTCTGAAGAGAGAAGATATTGTCAGCACGGTCTAATTATCTTGTTCTCTCCAACCCTGCAGGCGACTAAGTTCAGGCAAACTCCAGGATCTAGGCATCTCTGATGGGAGCAAGTTAACACTTGTACCAACTGTCGAAGCAGGATTAATGGTAAGGCTCACCTGACTGGGGTTTTTATTTTTGTTTGGAGTCTAAATATGTGTTACACATACTTCATGTTAGCGTTATCAATGCACATGGGTCCATTTTCATTGCTTTGCATGTGATTTCTGCTCCCTTTAAACGAAATTTAAACACATCTTAAAATGTTTTTTTCTCCTTTCTATGCAGTCTCAAGCATCAAGACCAGAGCAGTCAGTAATGCAAGCCTTGGAGAGTTTGACAGAAACTCAGGTAAGAGGTTGTTTCTTTGTGTCTGTGCTAGAGATGGGCATGATTAATCGATGAGCGTTAACTGATCGTTAATTTTCCCGATCGATCAAGGAAATCTCTTTAAATGCCCTTCCCTAGTCTACGCCAGACTAATGTGTCCTACTGTGGATGCAATCTAAAGCAAGCTTTGGGCCTTTTTATGTGTGTGAGTGTTTGCATGGGAGATATGGCGGGGGGGGTTGTAGCTTTGGTGAAGTACAGAGCAGCACCCAGATATGACAGATACAGAGAGAAAGAGATGAGCTGAGCAGGCTGCACAAGCTCAAGCCTCTTTGCTTGTCTAATCTCAGCCTCTTAAACAAGCCAAGCCAGGCTAGGCATCCAGTGTGAGCTGTTAGGATATAATAAGCAGCAACACCCTCCTGTATCCTAGTAACATCTGTGACAGCATGCGTGTGTTTGTGTGTGTGCACTTGCACACACGCTGCAGGAGGCCAGGGCGAACACCTCACAAGAAAGGCTTGTTTGTGAGCTGTTGAGAGGACCAGCACATAACTACTACCTTTCTTTTTGTACCTTTATCTCTTATCTCTGTGCACGCCATCTCTATTTCATGCTCTTAACACGCTCCATATGCACACACACACACACACACACACACACACGCACACGCACAAGCAAGTTTCCAGGAAGTGGCTGCATTGAGACTGAGCGTAGTCTCACTCACTCATAAATAGAGTACTGGATCATCAGATGCGACCTTCTCACTCAGTATTAGCATACGGTTCCTGGAAGCCCGGCATGCACGCACAGCCGGAGTGAGGCCTACACCCCTTTCTGACAGTGAAGCAGTTCTGTGTGCCTGCCAGAGTACAGTACGTATTTGAGTCACCGCGGCATGACTCACCAAAAGTGATCAATAGTGAGAGTAAAGCGAAGAAAAAAGGCAAAGAGTTCTCCGCACTGGCCGCAGAGAGAGCGCGAGCGAGAAGAGAGGCGATAAGCCTGAATGCACACAGACAACTGCATGACGTATGAAGCACTCTGCAGCTGACTGACTGACTCAGATCAACTTCCTTTGTAGTGTTGGGTAACACTGAGATGTACGCAAGTGCATCAGTGATGCCGCTGCCGGCTGATGTCAAAACAGTACGAGATGGCGAAACTGGACTCTGATGTGTGTCAGTCATGCAGCAGTTAAGTTCTGGCGAATATGTCCTAAGAGTGATACTGTACAGGTGGTCACGTTATTATCAGAGGATGTGGGTTGTGCAGAGATAGCAGAGTGTGGTTCTGCATGGCCTCCTTCCCTGCTGACAATTTAATGGTGGAAATCCTGGCCTTGTTGTGTGTGTGAACTCAGCATGCATCTCGTAGCACTGACAGCAGATGACTGCCTATGCGTAGGTGTGTGTAAGTGAACGTGCGTGTTACAGGATTTGTGTGTGTGAATGTCAGAGTGGTAGTGGGCTGGAATCGAGCCTTGCCTATCATGTGTTACGCCTCTGCCGGACAACCACGAGTGTCATTTTCACCAGAGGCAGATGATAATTCAAACTAGAAGAGCAGATTTCTCACACTCTGTGTCTTTATTACTGTAAGACTCAGCACGAGTCACGTGGTAGTGTTTTCTCGAAATTGCTTCCAGTACAAGCTGTTGTGTTCGTATTTATTGCGACAGATTTGCAGTCCCACATTGGGGTTAAGGGGAATAAAGGGTGCAGTCAGCGCGGCAAGAGTTTAAAAGGTTAAAAAAGGCAAAAAGCTGCTTTACTGTGTTTTTATCCGGAGAAATTGATTCCTCTTTATAATTCATGAAGCGGAATGGAATGATATAGATTGCAGGGAGATTAAGGATCTGGGTAAGATTAGAAAATAGGAACACAAAAGCTTTCCCTCATTTCCTCTCTTCCCCCTCAACTCTGGGGCTATCAAAAATCAATCAATGCACTTAGCTCTTAAAAGTGTCTGACATGATAACTGATATGCCCATAGACCCAAAAATAGCCTCGGGGAGATGTGGGGTGGTTGTTTGTAAAAGAAGCGGCTATGAAGAACCCCATCTTGAAGAGCCTCTTCATCCACCTGTATTCTGGTCGTGTGAGATCTCATTTCCAGAGTGGGTGTTCTTCCAGGAAGTGTGTGTGTTCTCATGGATCACCTTATGTCTCCTCCTTTATCAGAATTCCGGGGGAGTTCACGGCAAGCGGCTGGCGAGCCAGCCAGCCAGCCAGCCAACCAAGCAGAACATGACAGCTCCCAGGGCTGTTTCAGACTTTTGTGGAGCAAGTTAGATAGAAAATGTTTTATGGAAATGGAGCCCCGGCAATTATCGAAATGGGTTTTCTTTTTCCTTCTCTTCGTCTCCCCCTTTTCTTCCTTCTCCCTCTCGTGTTTCTGCTTAACAGCTCTCCCAGGGCCCTATAATTTAAATGTGCTGTGGTTTGCAAGTCCAGCTAGCCGCCTCAGTTCGTCCGTGATGGCTGGCTTCTTTAGCAAGGACAATCCCGACTGCCTTAATCCCTCCTCTGGCATCTCACTAGACATTTTTTTTTTTTTTGCATGACATCTAAGCTGTATTAAGCCACTGCCTCCTGACAGCCCGTCAAAATACAGTTGCCTCTGCTACTCTCTTCTCATTCTGTCTGCTAAATAGAGGTTGTGTGTACAGCTTGCATATGCAGTCACGCACGGGCACACACGCGCACACACATACAAACACACACACAGCAGAATTGAATGGGTATATTTAAGAGGATTTCTGATCCCGCTCAGAGAATGAGAAAATGTCTGATCCGAGTAGTAAAAGGAATGTACACTTACAAGACAAGCAGTGAAAAGGAAATGAAAGCAATCTTCAGTGTTTCTGGGCAAATGAAAGCAGTGGCATCAGCTCTCCATCTATTGATCTCAACATTTGACAAAAAGAGAAGGATTATATGTCCCTCTCAGCACATGGGGACTATTTGCTCATTGATGCACATTGATGTTGGAATAAAAGCCAACCAGGCAGGCAGGCAGGCATCACCCTCACCATCCCCCCATTTGCCCTTCCCCCCATGCAGCCACCTCTTTGTTCCTGTCTTAAAGCATGAGTACCAAACCTGCCCAGCTGACAAACCCTCAAACACACAACAATGATCGAGGGTCACTCTTTAAGTTCGGCTCCCCGCAAGACCCTTTTCATCCCCCACACATCCATAGGCGAGTGCAGCTACAGTGGTGCATACTGGTTTCAAAATCAATGCGCGGCCCAACTGGGGGGAGGCTCAGCGGGCTGCAGATTGACAAATTTTGCCTTGAACACTAGCACAGATTGCTCTGGGAGGAGGCCGAGTGTTGCCATTCCACATATCCCCGTGGAATACGCTATTACGTATCTGCTCTACTTTTCTCGCTCCCGCCGACAAACCTCCTCCTGTCCTAACCCACCCCCCTCTGCTTTCTCCTCCTCCTCTTCCTCTTCCTCTAGGAAATGTGTGGCACAGTTTTGTCATTGTGTTTAAAAGTGGACAGATGCAAACTAGCAGGATCTGTGCACAGTCACCTCTGGGTCACCCTTGCCTCATTTCCTGCGATGTGCCTCCCTCAGGGGGGCCACTAAGGCCCAGACAGGTGGAGGAGAAAAGAAAGGGGAAGCTTTGCAGGAGTCACACTGTAACATGTAAAGTGGATGTGTGTGTGTACCTCCTGTAGGTCTGAGGTAATGGGAAGGGCGATCACATATGCTTTAGGAACTTGGGATGGGAGAGTCTAATGGAAGAATGGTAATCGAGACAAAATAGGACAGACACGATTTGGTTTTGGTGTGTATTCATAATCAGCTCTATACCTGTGCATGTCTGTTTGCACATGACTGTGTGTAAAACAACTCAATGCAGATGGTCAATATGTTTCTTTTCCAGTTCGCCACTCTGTAGTCCACCCTATCTTGATGCTAGTTAATCAGCAGGATTGACACTACTGGAAATCATTGCAGAGTAATTGTATTGAGGATTTGGGAGTGCAAGGGATTGAAAAATGAGTCAGTTTGTTGGTCAATATAAGGAGATCCTCCCCCTTTTTACAGCCCTCCGTTCTTCCCCCCGCTGTTGAAATGAAGTCTTTTTATATGCATGCAGTATAAGAGAAGGAGCCTTTGCTCTTTAGAATGGTAATTTGCTTTTTTGTTACCTAAATGAAAGCTACAGAAATTAATTTGTTGATGGATGTGTAAATCGACTTGTGTATGGAATGAAAGACAATGCTGATCTAAAGGCCCATTCAGTCTCTGCTCATGTAAATCCCGGCCTTGAAAAATGTATTAATAAGCTGATCACGCAGTCTTTTCTGCACCTGTGTAATCCCCTTTGTGGTTCTTAAAAGCACAACAGAAGGGGTGGGGGTGGGGTTATCCAGGATGGATGGAGAGAATCAAGGTGTGTGTGGGGCAATTAAGTTAGAAACGGATTTTGCAGAGGATTTCATTGTCCTATTGTGCATGCATCTGCTTTGCATGTTTGTGCGTGCACATGCCAGCATCCGTTTTTAATATTTTGTCTCTTTTGTGTGCTCCCTTCTTCAGTGGACAAGAGTTGTATTTCTCTACATTAGAGTCGTGACCGTCACTGTTTGCCATTCCCTGGCGACACTGAGCTTTTGTGATTCAAGTAGCAGGCATCGTGACTAGTGAGGCTACTGTGTGGGAGGATGAAGGCCAGGAATGTCACGTCTGATAGCCACCACCAAGTCTACTGAAGTCAATTAGGCATATGCTGCTGGTGAAACAGAGAGGCAGGGGTCAAATGATTCAGGTCGTTCCGTCAAGTCTTGCAAAAACGTATTGAAGGAAGAGAAAGTTTCCCGAAGAAAGACGGCGTTCTTGGCAAGATCCCACATTACTGCTTGTCATATCCTCACCCAGGTCCCTCCCCCTCCCTTGCAGTCCTTTTGAGTCTACCCACTTACTTTATCTCAAACAGACGAGATGCTATTTCCTCCGTCTTCTTTTGTCGGCAGTGACAATGTTGTTTGTACAAGAATCCACAAATTTGTCTTGCTGGGTACAGAAACTGCTCTCTGTTAAGTGCTACTCTCCTCCACCAACACAGGAAACTGTATTTATCAGCAGGTACAAAGTGTAAAAGGCATTCAGTAGAGTGAGAGCAGTCGGAGCAACAGTTGGAGCTAATGCACGAGGTTCTTTAGAGGCTTGTACATGCATGTGAATCGGCTCAATGTATCTGACCAGTTGCTGGCACAGTTGGGCCTGTGAGGAGTGGCTTTAGCTGGAACCTGATCATCCTGAACTTTGCCATTCTGATCTCTCTTTTCACTCAGCCGATCAAATTCGCTGATCGCCAGCTGGTCCTCTCTCACTCCTTCCAGCCCCCTCTTGTTTCTTATCAGGCAGTATTACAAATGCCTATCTTTCTAACGGGGCCTTTGAAGAGCCCCGTGGCTGCTTTCAGGATTTGGGGCATGATGCAAGTCATTGATTTTCTTTTTTTTTTTCCTTCTGTCTTTTGAGAGCCTGCTATTGCATCTTTAGCCAATGTGTGTCTGCACAGAGACTATCAATCGTGTCCTGGTGTGATCAAAACATCAAGGTCTATAGGCAGGTTAATAAGCAGGCTTTTGAACCCAACGTCTCACCCAGAGCTTCGACAGGTAAGCTGCTGCATTGGAGCCACAATGAGGATACGGCTTCCGCCTCTCGAGGCTTCCCTCTCTCCACCCTCCTGTCCCGCCCTCCAATCCTCTATCCTCTTTTCTCTGGCACAAAGCTGCTCAATTGTTCATGAATGTCAGCTCAGCGCTGCCAGCACTCTCTATCTTTCCCTCCCTCTCCCTCTCAGCCTCACTCAGTCTCGCAGCCTCTCTCTCTCTCTCTGCCTCCCTCGCTCCTTATCTCCCTCCCTTAGTTCGCTTAGTGTGCAAAGGAAGAACGACTGCAAATGAGTTCCTTGAACCACAGGGACCCCAATAAATAAAACTGTCAGCCAGAGATGTCGAAAGAAAAAAAGAGGGAAGGAGCCAGAGGCACACTCTCACTGAATATTTCATCACCCACCACCACCATCACCACTCTGACACCCTACCCCCATAGCCCGCATCCCCCATCCCCCCTCACCATCCTTGCTCCCTCTCTCTCTCATGCCACCCCCACCTTTCCCCCTCCATCATTTCTCCACCCCTCCTCCCCTGGCTGCCCCTTATCATATTCTCCCCCTTGACTGCATAGCAACCAAAACCTCCCGCTAAACAAAATACCACCTTCTGGACCCCAACGACTAAAACAAAATGGTTGATGGTGCTCGCTCTGGGGTCAGTTGTTAAAGAGGGGCAGTGATGGCATATTAAGTGGCACAGCTCTTTATCAACACCTGTACGCTGCTGAATAGACTCTGTCATGACATGGCCTGTGCAATTTCTCTCGGGTGTAATAACCCGTGTTGTGCTGTTTTTTGGCAAACACAAACCTTGTTCTTCAGGCTTGAGCTCCTCTTCTCTTTGCATACCACTGCTGCTACTTCAGAGAGAGAACAATGAATGGCTGCTTTCTCTCTGTCTGCCCTTAACACAACAAAAGTGGGGCCCTCCACTCTCCTTGTCTTGCGTCTCTCATAACAAACCTCCACAGAGCCATAAGAAGGCTCGCCTCTCTTGCAGGCTCAGTCGAAGCTTGCCATGCGGTATTGGGAGCTCAGTAGGAGTACATGAATTTCATCTCGGTGGTTTTGAATAATCCACACTAGTCATTATAAGGGTAATCAAGCCTACTCCCTGTTTCTCCTGCTGTCACTCACTGTTGGCCTTTTTCTCTCACTTTCCCTCACATGTGCCTGATAAAGCAAAGGCCGTGTTCAGACTCGACGTGAACCGGCATTTTGGATGATTCCTTAACAGGAAATGGATATAAACACAGCTATGACTGCACTCAAAATGGACTCTCATTGGATTTCGACGTATGTGAACATAAATGAGCCCCCGACCATATTTAGACACATTCTCCCACGTCGATTTGTCTTCTCTAAACAACTCTGACAAGGTGTAGAGGTACAGTATAGCCGCAGCAATCCTCTCAGCCAGTTGTACGACTGAGCATACATGCATGTTTTTCTTGTTGGCTGCAGTTGCTGCTTCTTTGATCAAATCAAACGTGAGCGCAGAGGTTAAATCCGATCACCCGAGACAGATTCGAATGCCAGGTGTGAACTGTACCCTGTCTCAACTGGGTGTTGACACAGTCTGGATGTATGTGGATACTGGATTGCAGGTCTGAACAGTTTCAAAGATAAACAGATACTCACCTTACTCTCTGGGGTGTTTCCCCGCCATCCTCCTCCCTCCCTTAAACTAAACACAGGGTTGAAGGTCTCCCTCAGGGCCTCTCACTTTGTATGCGTGTCTGGTTGTGTGTGCATGTGTGTGTTGTGGGTTGGCAAACTGCCGACTCACTCTCTTGACAGCTGTCCATCATAGAGAGAATCGGTTTCTCCTCCCCCACCGTCTTTCTTTTTGTTTCTCTCCCCCACCCACTTAAAGGAATCTGCCTCCCCCTGGGGTCTCAAACAGACACAGACCCACACATACACACTCATCAGATCTATCAGGTGACCTTTTGTACACAGAGTTTCCTGGAGCCCCCTTAGCACCCTGCACTGTTCTCCTCCTCACTTCACACCCCACCCCGCTGAGTTTATTTGTCTTACCACAACGGGGTAATCATGATGGGTGCGGACTTGACTATCAACAAGCATTAGCGTCTCAGTTTACATTTTAAAACGACTCAGTTTCAGTTTACCCGGCAGCATCCTTTATGCTGATTTGTGCTGCTGTTGCTGTTGATTATTTACATGCTGCAGTGCTGCCATCAGATCATCCAAACCCCCCCGTCCTCTCACCTGCCTCTCTTCTCCCTCCATCCTCTTTTCCACACCATGTCAATACCAATGTGCAAAGGTCACCCTGGCAACAGAGAGGCAGCGGTCGATAGAGAAATAAATAAGCAGAAGAAAAGGGAGAGAAGTGATGGAGGGCAGAGCCTGGCGATTCACAGGGTTAACTACAGGCCAACGTCTCATAGGCACACTCCAAAGGCTGCGGGGTCTGTGGGGAGCGAGGCCTCTGCTCCCTCTCGCTGTCTTTGTATGTATGTCTCTATTGCTTGTTTTTTCTGCTTTGTCATTATTCTTTCACTCTTCGTCTCCAGTCTACTTTGTGCTCTTTCCTCCCCTTGTGTAGCTTTTCGGTGCCACTTCTGTCTTCCTGTCTCCCCCCTCCCTCCCTCCCTCCCTCCGCCCCTCTCCGGGGACTGAAAGCACACTGGCTAAAGGGGTTGTTGAAACCTTTTTGGACAGAGGCGTCACTTTGTATTTGCAAGTGCTGCTGGTTTCTGTGTGCTTCTATTTGGGGAGAACCTGAGATGTCATTACTGCTGAGTCTTTGAGACCCGAAGAGTCCTTCCGACCCCGAATCACTCTCATTAGAAAGTGCACACATGCACAGACTTTGGCAGTGAGGCGCAATACACAGCAAAGGAGCCGCAGGCATGCAGCAAAGGGACAAGAGAACTTTTGTTGTTTAGTATGAATCCTCCAGCCAAGTCGTGACAACTACGCTATCCTGTGTGTATTTGTGTGTGTCCATCCGGGCCACGGGTGGGTCAGTGAAGGCCTCCACACTTGGCTCCTATTAGCGGTTGCCAGAGCTCCAAAAATGGGCAGCCCTTCCAGATCCGCTGCAGGCCGGCGGACAATTGGCCATTCTGTGTTTGAAAGGCAGGCGGGGTGTATTTCCTGGACGTGGGACTGATTTTTCAGGCCGCGGGCCAGACAGAAGAGTGGCCTCTGTCTCTGTGCTGAATGACACTGCTGACTAAGAACGGACTGAGGGGGCTGTGGGAGGCAGGAGAGAGTGGGCTCTATTTGTGTGTGTTTTCCAATAGGTCTCCTCATGCCCCGCTCCCCAGCAGATGCAAATGGGCCACTGTTACAGAATAGAGATTGATTGCATGATGGGCTAATGTGGTGCGTCTGTGTATCTATGAGAGGAGGAACTCAATGCACTGTTGTGTGCATTTTTAACCGCCATCCATGGTGCAGACTGTTCATTTGCAAAGGAGGAAGTCAATATACTTATATACTCGCTCTTTGTGAAGTGCTTTGGTTTTTAGAACATAATCTCAATGCATTGCACACTTACTTTGCAAATACAACTGCTGCAGAAAAATTCTGTATATATTTCTTCTTCTTCTTCTTTTCTAATTTTGCAAAGCTGTGTTGGATTTAAGTATATTCTCCTTTGTCCTCTTACAGGTCAGTGACTTCCTGTCCGGCCGCTCCCCCCTCACTCTTGCACTGCGCGTCGGTGATCACATGATGTTCGTCCAGCTCCAGTTGGCAGCACAGCAGTCTGGCGGTCCCCAGCTCCAGCACAGACACCTCATCACGCGGGGCAACGCAGAGGCTGCAATGGGACAGCCTACAGGGCAGCCCCGCGTTCCCCACCCTCACCCTCACTCCCACCACCACCCCCATCATCCACACAGTCACCCCAGCTCCCACTTGTCCCAGCCTCACCTGGTCCCATCCTCCCCGTCCTCCCCGGGCTCCCCTTCCTTCCCCCTGCCCTCCACGCACCATCAGCCGCTCTCTCCCATGTACCACCAGTCGCCCTCCTCCACTCACTGTAACCCCCCTACTCCTCCTCCTCCACCCCACTCCCCTCGCCCGTCCCACATCCCTGGAGGTCTTTTCCGCTCTCCAGCCCATCACCATCATCACCACCACCACTACCACCAGCCTTCCTCAGGCCAACCCAGCCATGACATCGGCCAGGCAAGCCCTGTAGCCCCGGTCCTCTGCCCTGAGGTAAGCCTCAAAAGTGTTATTAGTGATCCATATTGTTTATGAATTTACACCTTCTCCATTAGCTTTTGCTTAGCAAGGAGACAAGAATGCATCTAAAACATCTCATGATAATACAAGATGCTACAAATAAAGTGGCAAAATACCTTAACTTTACATAACTGGTATCACCAATGCACTTAGCCCTCTCATGAATGGATGGGTTACGACTGCTTGACCTGAGTGCTATGCGCAACTTAATCATCCTCAATTAAATTGATTAGATTAGTGGGATCTTCCAGCAGCATTAGGGCGAACCCGTGGTTTACTCAGTTCTGAAAAAGGGTCTGCATGTGAATGTGCATACTTCCAAACCACAGTGCACTTAGTCATCGCTGGAGTGCTGCCTGCTTCCCAACACTTAGAAACAGGCCAATACACACACATACACACACTAGGATGAGTACGGCATCCATATGACCTCATTCTGCCCACTGAGACTTACGGGGGGAAAAGTGGGGAAGAGAGAGAGCTTTGGAAAAAAAAAAGATTTAAAGAGAGGCACATTTAATGATTCGGAGGTGGTTTTTCATGTGAAGACTAATCATTAACCTCAATGTCGTCAGCCATTTATCATTAACCTTTACAACCATTTATTTAACTTTGGATAACTCTAAAAACAGCTGCACGCACATGCACAAACACGCTTGTCTCCACCAACTAAATTTTCTGTTTATACTTTCTCTACCTCCCCGAGCTCGAGCCTATGGAAAGTGAATAAGAACCAGATGTCAGAGGACTATGTGGGGGAGATGGTTCACAACAAGAAAAACAGAAAGACAGGAGAGTTTAGTACTGAGAAAAAGGGAACTGACTATTCCTCATCAGGCTTTCAAAAGCGTAACACACAAACACAGACTCGCACACAAGCGCAGAGACCTTTGCTTTGGTTTCCATTTCACTTTCAGATGTCAATTGATTACCCAAGTTAAGGTTGAGGTAAAGCAGCTGGATTGCCAAGTTTGGTCTTCCTCCGGTTTGAGGTAGCCAGTGTTCCTTTCCCCTAGATTTTTTGTCAGGCCTGTCGCTACACTGAAAAAATCTTAAGCAGACACATCATGTGGGATGACTTATTGGCGTGGTTGGCTTCGGTCAGATGACGCAGCAGGCGGGCTGCAATTTATTTTCATTCAAATTTTTGCTTGCTCTCTATATTCAAGACTTAAAACAAAGTACACAACAAGCAGAGGATGACTTAAGCTGTATTTACTTGCAAAACGGTTGTACATCATCAGCAAAGTGTGCGTGATTCACTGCTGCACTTAATCTTTGAGAAAAGTTTCACTGTGGCATCATCATTTTTGTCATACCTATGACCTTTTTGCCTTTTTCAAACTGCATTTAAACCTACAGTGGGAAACTTTGTCTTCACCCTCAGGCAATGAGGGTAGATACATCAAAACTGTCAACATGTATAGGTGTGCATACTTATAAGTCACAGCCACGGCTGAGTCACGCCTTTTCTGGTGGATCCCATGCGACTCAAGGCCCATTCATAATCCCTTTAAGGATGTTATTAATCACATTCATTTGAAATGTTGTAAACTGTCACTGCCCATGTTCTTTGACATGTCATTTTCAGTTCAGGAAAGTTTCTGTTTGTACTTCTGTGTACGCTCCATAAAAAAAATGGAAAAAAAAAATCCAGTCACATGACAACAACAACAAAATAGCAACAGTGGACCCACTCTCCTCTGCGTCTCATTGACTTACCTGATATTCTTACCTGATCCTATCCGTTTAACCAGTGAGGGCAGTGAGTATCAGCCAATCATAGGCGGAGTAAGGCGGGTCATGATTTAGTCATGTCAAGAGGATAAAATGCAGCCTACTTTGCCATCCAAGATAAAATCATGCAGCCTACAGCTAGTCAGTTTATAGTCAGTTTATACAGCAGGTATGTTTAGGCCGGGGGCGGGGAGGGGGGGTCTTGTTGGCTTGTATAATTATAGGAGAAACACTCAGTGGCGAGATACCCCGGCTGCTTTGGGACTATAGTATGACAGAAAGATCTGGTTTCCTGCTTTCTGGGGTTTCTTATAACCAGCAGCCTTTACTGCATAGGTTACTTACATAGTGCGAATAATATTTACAGCACCCTGAAGTAAAGGTCACTGAGAACTCAGGACTGAGTTTACATTAAATACTGTATATATAAGGGGTGTAGGTAAGAACATGACTTCAGCAGTTATGCATGAATGTTATTTGGTGTGTTAACACTGTGCTGGATGTGAAGTTGGAAACTTTCCCTCATTCATTTAGTGTACCGATGTATCATGTTCTCTTCACATTGCTTTCACATTCCCCTGAGTTTCACTTTATGCTGTGTAATCTTTTTTGCCTCCAGGCAAACTGCAGCACCAACAGCCCCAACAACGCCACCAGTCCCTCAACGCGCTCCCGGAAACCCGGCGCCATCATTGAGAGCTTTGTCAACCACGCTCCCGGAGTCTTCTCAGGGACCTTTTCAGGTGAGAGGACTCTGAGCTGCCATTAAGATTTATTGCTGCTCTAAGCAATACCCATGCGCGCAGCGAGATCCAGCGGAAAGCCTCTTTTATGAGAACTTGCATGCTTTTCAAAAAATACCAAGAAAATTTAAAAAAAGGCTCCTCGGTCTGGTCTCAGGGTTTGTTGTGTGTGCGAGTGTGTAGGAAAGACCTTAAATGCCGCAACTTTCCTGCCTATATTGAAGGATTGAATGATATGTAAAAAAAAAAGACGAATTTTTAGGTATGAGTCACAGATATTTGTGGTAATTTTGTAGTATTTATGCTTTCATTTTTCCTGAAGAAGAAATTGATTAAGACTCAAACCAAACAAGCACGTTCCCTACTGTCTTAAGAATAGAATTTGTAGGCCAGAGCATATCGGAAAACTTCACCTCTGATGATTTGGATATTAGACTTGACCATGTTTATGATATTTTTCAATTAAGTGTTCATCCCTGCTCAGTAGGCATCTCTTGTAACACTTTCTATATCTTTCCTGCCCCCCCTCTCAGGCACTTTGCACCCTAACTGCCAGGACAGCAATGGGCGTCCCAGACGAGATATCGGTACCATCCTGCAGATCCTCAACGACCTCCTGAGCGCCACACGCCACTACCAGGGTATGCCTCCCTCCCTCACCCAGCTCCGCTACCAGACGCAGTGCGGTTCGCCCACCTCCCCGTCCCCCTCGCCACCTCCTTCGCCCCCAGTCACTGGCATGACGGGCCTCTCTGCCAAAGCTACCTCTGTGCCCGCCAGCAGCCCTAGCAGCCCGCCGCCCACTCTTCATCCACTGGTGCAGTGCCAGAGCCAGATCCGCATGTGCAAACCCCCTGGTGAGTGACTCCACACTGCATTCCCTCTGCTCATGCAAGCATGTTTTGAACTCAGAAACACACACACACACACACACACACACACACACACACACACACACCGCACACACAGTAAATCATTGTGTATCCCTAGAATCAGATGTTCTGGAGATGCCACAGCTTTGGAGGAGGGTGTGTGTGTGTGTGTGTGTGTGTGTGCAGTCAGTAACCTGTCATTTTGCTCTTCTCTTCTACTTTGCAACCTAGTAAAAAATTCATTGTCATCTTTCTTTTTTCTGTTGCTGTTCTCATTGCACGTCATGGTTGGCTTTCAGTTCTGTTCAGATGATTTTACACCATTGCTTTGTTGGAGCGCACATTTATATCCTTAAAATTCTGACAAAGCAAGAACAGAAAAGTCAGATTGTCAGAGGAAGAGATGGGAGGAGGGGCATGGGGGTCTCCTTAGTAATGCAATACAAGCTCTCCCAGACCTGTTCCGTCAGGCTTCACTTGTCAGGCAGCAGAGTTGACTTTGTTTCGTGCACCAAAGAGATAGGTTTACCCCTTCAAGCCTGGGCTGGGCTATGTTTAGATTAGATTAGACTTTGGGTGGTTTAACCTCGCTCTTAAAAGAGGAGCTGCAGCTGGGGCATGTACAGGCTGCGGCTGGACAAACCCAGACATACCCATGCCCGAGGGCTGGGCCAGGGCAGGTGCTGGAGTTCAGATGATACCGCTCAGGGACTCGAGTTGAGTGTTTTAAAACCTCCTTTCCGTGCAGAGACAGAGGATGTTGAGTGTCAGACAGATGTCCAGAACAGATAACATTCAGTCAATGTTGTAAGGTTAGACTGGCTGTGCTGGGAGAAACAGCATTGTCTTTTACTGCCTCCTTATCTCCTGTGGAGGAAATCGAGCTGGTCTTTGGTGAGCTGCTGGTAAATTTTGTTGAATAGTCTTGCAGGGAGGGTCCTGGAGTACAGTGATTAATGTTTAATGTTTTCTTTTGTCTAAGAAGCAAGAGCATACATATCTATTGTCACGCTCTGGCTGTGTGCCGTTTCATGACCTTCTGTTGCAAACATGGCGCAGCTGAATACAGACTGACCAGGAATGTCCAGTATTCCTCTGCATCACTCTGCGCGCCCTTACAAGTGTTCAGCGAACAGTTGGAATAACACAGGCTTATTTTCCTAACTCAGGGAAGACCTCTCCTTCACTGCCCCCACTTACATACTCCCCCCGCCCTTCCCCTCTCCAACTATTGTCAGTTCTCCCTGTCTGCGCTCTGCAGCCCACGCCGCTGTTTCCCCCCTTTTTTGCTGTCCAAAAAAAGCCTCGTCTGTAAAATTCATCTCTCCGTCTTCCTCCCTCTCTTTCCACGTCTGTGTTGTGCATCAATACATTGTCTGTGTTCATTTGGCCTTTAAATAGATTAATTCCGAAAAGCAGCTCTGAAAAGAATTTGCTTTGTGAAGTGGAGGGCAGCGAGGAGGAGGAGGAGGATGCGGAAGAGGGGGGTTGTTAAAACCACAACACTAAGCCTCCATTTATCATATGGGTGTTTATATCCTGTCCGTCAGTCCACTAACTGCCCACTGGTTAACGAAGGGCAAAGAAAAAAAGAATGGGTGAAAGAATAGCCCGTCTAATGGCGCTTTCCGACTTGTCCGCCTCCGTCCAACTTCCTGCTCACAGTGTACGCTTCCAGAAAGTCTCTCGTCCTAACTAAGCACAGTTTGGCTCACTGAGACAATGAATGTGCTGGTGTGCAGAGAGGGGCTGCATGCATGCTTGTATCCCGTTCCACATGGTGTCCTAAGGAAGCCGATGACTAAGCGCTCTCAGGCAGTCTTATCAGTCGACACCTGATGGAAGACTTACTGGACTTAACACCGCGGCTTAACACTGCTTCACAGAAACCTGCCTTCATTCAGCTACGAGAATAACCTGCACTTCCCATCTGCCAAATATGTGTGTGCAGGCTCACTCTAGGTTGAGACAGCTTCTTGAAAATGTCACATAGCTCGGCTCTCTCCTGAGAGCCTTTACCCTTTCCACTGCAAGTTCATGTGTGAGAGAAAGGAGACAAGCGTAAATAAAAAGCTCAAACACACACACACATATGCGCACACACTCGACCACAAACGCCTGGTTAAAGCTCGGGTGGCTAGCTTGGTTTCAAGGCTTTGCTGTGTACTATTGCTGAGCGTGGGGATTTGTCGGTCCAGGACTTGTGTTGGATTTGAACAGGAGGGCTTTGGGATGGCCTGGCAGGCTGATTGTTAGCTAAATTCCTTTACTGAGTAGGATGGACCTCCCCAGCACCCCCCTCCAGCCCTTCAGCCCCCTGCCCGGCCAAAGCTATTGTGCAGGGGCCAGGGACAGGGGCTGCATACAGGGCACCAGGCTGAGCCATTGTGGGGCAGAGGAGGGGAGGGCTATGGGATTATAGGCCTGCCTTTAGTCCCACTCCCACTGCAGCTGCCTTAGTTCAACATATACCCGCAGAGAGGGGCAGAGCAGGGGCAAAGTTAGCTCGGATAGCTTCTCCAGCACCTCCTTCCCGACCCCTTTCGATTTGTCAGGTCATGTTAGCTTCATGCTGGCTGGGACTGGGTAAAGCAAAGGGGAGTGAGAGAGGGAGGGAGGGAGGGAGACAGAGGAAGATCCTTTGGCCGTAACCTCATTGAATCCCGTAGTTAAGTCCTGACCTGCTTGGCTGTCTATCGCCACCGTCACACACGCACAGGGTTAGATGCGACACACGTGTACCGGTAACTCGGTGAACGACCCGTCCACGCAGCACGGCAAAGCACAGAGCTATCTAGCAAAACCAGCCAAGCACATCAGGTGCCCTTTCATTGTCGACAAGGAGAACGAGATGGAGAGAAAATGCAAATGAAGTCTAAAAGTCATTGAAGAGCTCGTGTCCCTGCAGGGCTGTCAGTGCCCTTTCACTGGCTGTCATAATGCTCATACCAGCTCCGATTTGATTGGTCGCTTCAGTTTGTGACCGAGTAGTTGTGCTAATATCTTCGCCATTGTTAAAATGATGCTTTGATGGTTGATCAGACCAGTTCTTGCCCGTCTGATAATCAAGACATGCTCCATGTTTGGTGGTAAAACCTAAGTTGTTTCTCAGACGCCAGCATCGAGATAATACTGTGATCATTCTTGTGATGATATTTTTGCCGATATTACTAACAAACAGAAGAGAGGAAGAGTAAAAGTGAGGCTGACTTTGCTGCAATGTGAATTTCTTTTCCTCTTCTTCCTCTCATTCTTTGTCCACCCCTCCCTCTCTCCCTTGGTTCCCTGGATGCTGAGCAAACACAATGTACTCTCTGCAAGATCACAAGACTTATCAAGGCAAACAAACAAACAACAGCACTAAGACAACTGCAAATGAAGGCCAATCTTTATACAATCAATAAAAGGAGAAGCTCCTTTAATCTCCCTGTGCGTCCTGCACACTGCAGCCCTCCTCCCTTTCTTTCTACCTCCATCCTCCTGCATCTCCTCCTCCTCCACCTACTCCTCCCACCCACCCGCGTGCTCCCTATCTCAGTCCTTGCTGTGTTGCTGGGCTGGGCTCAAAGGCAAGGAAAACTGACTGACGCATCGATTATTCATAGATCACCCCTTCTTTCCCTCTCCCTCTGTCTGTTTTTCTCTGGCTTTCTCTGCAGAGCTCTTGTGTGTTTACAGGGTCCGTGTCAAAAGTCTTCAGAGAGGAGAGTTTTGGGACGAAAAAATGTGCGTTTTGGTGTGATTGCCAGGCAGGCAGGAAGTAAAACGAGGGGGGCGGGGGTGCAGGCTGGCATTAACTTCCTCTCTGTGCCCTTGACCCATCTTCTGCTTGAAATCTTCTGTTGCATATTTCTAAGAAAAGATTTGTTGTTGCCTCATCTGTCTTCTCTGTGTCACACAGGGTCGCACATGAACACGGGCTCTCTCTCTCCCTCAGTCATTCGCTGTGTCTCTTAGCCACCTTTCTCTGGGTCCTTCAAGGTTATTGTGCTCACTTCAAACCATAGTCTTTGCATCCAGGCTCCAGGCCAGCCTGTGTGTATCAGTGTGTGTGTGTGTGTGTGTCTGTGTATGTTGTGTGTATAGTCTGTCCTTCTTGGCCAGCCCTAATAATAGCCACACTGTCATAAACATAGTCTGGAGATCCTTGTGGCCAGCTGTGTCCGGCCCAGCCACCCAGGGCTCCAGTAGTGACGCTGATGAATGGCCACACACACACACACACACACACACACACGCACACACACAAACAACACTAAGTTAAGTGTCATTCCGAGCGCATTCTCAGAGCTCTTGCTAAGCCAGAGGCCAAGACCTGCAGCACCAAACTGCCCTTTAAATTGTGCATTTGCGCACTTTTGTTCCTACCCAGTATATTGTTCAATCGTCTCGGTAAATGTGCATATTTGATACAAAAAAGGATCACTATTGAGTGCACTACCCTGGTAAAATAAAGAAAGAACTGAAACTGAGACACTGAGAAATTGTACCAGACAAACAGATTTTGTAAGTAGGCATGAGTTGGCTTCATGCCGTTTAATTGTGTACAGCCATATTTCGACACAGCCGAGGGGCGGTTTCACTGTTGGCTAGTCGGAGCAGAGAAAATAAGGGAAAGAGGGAGGACCGGAGGGGGAACAAAGCCTTGCGGCAGCGTATATGAATGTCACATGGAGCCGAGGAAGCGGAACAATGGCTCTAATGTAGGAGAACCCCCCTTTGGTTTACCCCATGTTCTTTGGAGATTACACGCTGCCCTCTTGTGCAGCGCAAACGGCATCTGGATGCACACACACACACACACATACATTTGTATCAGGGCAGAACATATTGGCAGGAAGTGGAAAAACCCCTGTCTGTCTTTGTGGCTGCGTGTAATGTGAAGAAGTATTCTTTTCTGTTAACTAAGTGCCACTATTCATCTCCTTTCTGCTCCCCCCCCAAAAAAAACGTCTGCACGACTGAAGTTTAGTTCTTTAGTATGCGCTGCCAGACTGTGGTGAATATTTATAGCTGGAAAAAAAGGCTCTGCGCTGCTCGATCTGATAAGCAAATGAGGGAAAGAGGGTAAATTAAGCCCACACAGGGTCCGAAATTCATTCCGATGGGGAGGATGGGTGGGGGTGCAGAGCAGGGCACAATCGATTCGGAAAACTGCCACCTACTGCTGATCCTTTACCCTCCACCCTCTTCCTCTGTCCTTTTTCTCTAGCCCCCTTGCCTCTGGGGGAGGAATTCCTTAACCCACACCCCCCTCTCGCCTCCTGCTTCCCCTTCACACTGCCCCACCTATCTGTCTCTGGGGAGACATGGGGCAAGAGCTAGAGGAGGGAGGAGGAGGAGGGGGCTCTGTGTGTATGTGAAGGGTGGAAGTGGTGGAGGGGAGAGAGAGAGAGAGAGGAGGGAGGAGGGGGGAGATTGGGTCAATGAGCTGAGAGTGGGAAGCTGCAGCCATAATAAAAAAAAAAAAAAAAGCAGAAAAAAACCCAATCTCTCCCTGTCTCTCTCTCCGCTTACAATTTCCATTCGCTTGCATTTTCTATTGAAAGCCAATAGCGTTGTCCTGGGCCTGAGATGGATGGCTGCACTAGAGCTAAGGTTTAATCAATAGGTCTTTTTAATTTGCCATCGATCCACGTTAAAAGCTACTGCGGCTGTTGCTGCTGCTGCTGCTGTGTGTGTGTGCGTGCGTGCATCCGTGAGTGTGTGCAGCTGTGCATTTGTTGTGTGTACATATACGTGCGCAAGTGTACGCATTGTATATGTGTTTTTGTGTGAATACATGATGCACTCGAATGCGGATTTGAGTGTCTATGTGTGCGTGCGTGCGTGTGTGTGCGAGTGTGTGTGTGTGTGTGTGTGTGTGTGTGTGTAGTAGAGGCAGAGATGGCCGGCTGTGCTTCAGTTTATTGACATTCTTGCCCATTATTTAATTATTTAATTCCCAGACAGATACTAATGGAGCTGGCTAATAGATTGTGGTTGCTTTCCTTTCCTTCCAAGCCCCTGAATATATGCATAAATTGAATTAGGCTTGACTCGGCCACTGTAGGAAAGCATTCACAGTGCGACGTATGGCCTCTCCCTCGAGACTGTATTCTCCTATAGGCACATCAACAGCTAGAAATGCACTTAGTTGCACATCCAGTTGCTGAGGCTTGTCATCTGCAGTTATGTGCAGATATCACAGGCAGCTATCGGACAGTATCTCCTCTGGCTTGTGTTTGACTGTTGTCAGCCTTGCTGTTGGTTCTCAAGGAGATTCAGGTCTATCGGGTCTCCCCACTCAATGATAAGGTGATAAAATGGCACTGAGGGGGCTAATGATGCTTAGTGGGGGAGGCTTAGCAGCAATCCCACACTGCACTTGATGTGCGTGTGTTTGTGTGCGCGTGTGTGTGAGTGTCAGAGTCGATAGAATGATCCTAGCATGTCCTAGCGTTATCGTTAAGGCTGTGTTGCTTTATCTTCTGCCAGCTAAACACAAACACTAAAGCACACAGACGTGTATCGACATTCTCCCAACCCAAGCTAATTTTTAGCCAGAGTTAATTCTGTTCAGAGTAAATAAACTGGTCAACATGTGAATAGAAATGCCTCACTGACCGTTTTTGCCCCGTCTCGTCCTTTGTCCAGGTGACCGAATCCGTCAGACCGAGAACCGTGCAACCCGCTGCAAGGTGGAGCGCCTGCAGCTGTTGATGCAGCAGAAGCGCCTGCGCAGGAAGGCCCGGCGGGACCAACGCGCCCCTTACCAGTGGCTGCCCAACCGGAAGGCGGGACGCAGCAACAGCAACAGCAGCATGTCCAGCGAGGGCTCCCTGGACCTGGACTTTGACGATTCAGTGTGGAAGCCCGACGTCAAGGCCGACTTGAAGTCTGAGTTCGTCATGGCCTGAATTGTCCGGACCCACATGCTTGGGGGGATTAGAGTCAAAGATGTGCAAAGCATTGCTTTGGATTTACTTTGAGATATATTTTGCGGGAGTGGATTGGCAGGAGATGACACAGAACTGAGCAAAGGTGGAAATCAAAGTTGTCCCTGTGACTGGTGTCTGTCACATGAAAAAAAAAAAAAAAAGGCTCCTTGCAGACTTTAATCCCATTCTGTCATTCACAACTGACCTTGTGAAAAACAGCAACAATAGCAACAGAACTTTGTTTTGATGCTTGGATTTGGACAGGCAACAACCGGACTTAACCGTGTGCGAGACTTTTTAACGGTATGAGGACAGAGACCATACCTGAACTTAAGCATAGCAGAATTCAGTGGGTGGTGGTGGTGGTGGTATTTTCAGATTTTCTTTTCTAGTATTGTTTTTTAAAGCGCACTCTGGACAACAATGAAGAGATCCACACTGGACTCATGAACAGGACAGGAGCACCAGAGGCCTCAGTGTTTTGTTAATCACAAGAAAGGCAGAATTGCCGAACTATGGATTATTCCAGCGGGCATTCTTATCGATCTCAAACTCACCAACCAGAGTCTAGTTTTTACCTGTTACGGGGTGGTTAAACTTTTTTTTTTTTTCCATTTTGAAACATATTATATTTTATAAACAAAAAATATGTAGCATTGTTCACAAAGCATTCAGGTTTTCATATAACAGTTCAAAGTAGTT
>JAQLOL010000020.1:22731323-22753243 GCA_029783665.1 Naso thynnoides
CTTTTCACACTCCGCCAACACACGCACACACACACACACACACACACACACACACACACACACACACACACACATAAAATGATGGAAACTCTGGATTGTTATTCCATGACTGTCAGAGGTTATGATTTATGATCGCAAGTCTCTCAGAAGAGCCGTACGTTGAAACATCTGTGTCTGTGGCAGTAAGGAGGATTCTGGGGTGTCAGCAGTTGTGTTGCCAAATCGAGCTTTTGTTGAATCAGTTTTGCTCAACCTGTTATTTCAGAAGACAGAAATATGGAAGTCTGGAACACATGTGTCGTGTATATATATATATATATATATTGAACTACTCCTATGTTATATCGTTATATTTTAGTTCTTGTCCACATATCACAACAGAGTGGCTGATTGAATGTTAGCTTACCTGATACAAAATGAACACTGCAAAGTCAGGCATTTTTAATTTGGTTATCATTTCTACCATGTCCTCCAAGAGATTTCAACCAAAAATGTCTGCCGTTAGCACGAAAAGGAGTGTCATTTGATGCTGTTGTGTAAAATTTAAGGTCTTTTTGAACTGTTTTGCAATTCTGGCATGTCACTGCACAACACGAGATGTTTACCATGAATGGCTTTTCCTGCATGCGCAGTTGAAATTGTGTGACATTAGTTTGACGTAGTGTGATAATTCACCTATGATGCCTTAAATCTTGCTGACATCAGCAAATGAGACCATCGGCGAGGAGACAGTCTTTTACAATGCCTTTGCCTGGTCTGCTCAGTCAGTGGAAACGTTTCGAAACGTTTTACGGCACACCGACCAGAAGAGATGATTTGTTGTTCACAGGGATGACCGATCCACTGATCTCTTTTTTTTTTTACTATCTATGGTTGAAAGCAGGAGGATATTTTTCTTCAGATCTTTTGTGCAAAATTGCATTTCAGTCTCTTTCAAAACAAATGCTTGCACTAGACAAGATCTTTTACGTCAGCAGGCAGAACCACTTTAGTCCACATGCGCCGCTACAATCAACACAAAATGAAAGTTCCTCTGAGGGACTTTAAAGGTGTTTGTAGGCAGAATAAGTTTAATAAAGGTCATACAGAGAGGTTTATTTCTCTACCTTGCAGTCTGTTTCTTTTTCTGAAAAACTGTATAAGGAGATAGAAACTTCACCTGAACAGTTCAATAAATAATTTCAAAAAAGATAAAACAGCATTTTCTAAGGAGAGAGGAGTTTAGATGTTTTTACAGCAAATAATTAAAAGCCTTCAAAAAGCTAAATACAACACATTGAATGACAAGCAATATCAATATTCAGTGGTCTAATTCAGTGCATCAGTAATCATATCTCACAAAATATGATTATGTACAGCTCATTTCCTTCCAAAATATGTTTCAGAGAAAATTTCATTGCCATCTAGATTACATTCAATGGCAGTGTATCTTCCCAGCCACAAGTATGACTGACTGTTTCTTTTTATCTTATACTGAGATCACAAGGAGCAGATTAGAGCAAGTTGTTGCGCCAATAAATATTTTTCTTTTCGATTTAATAGTAACAAATGTCAGTGATTAATATTCATCAATATTTAGCAAAAATTTCCGTCCTTTCCGTCTCTCAGGTCTAACATCATGTGGACACAAGTCACAAACCCTCGTGTCCTGTTTCCTAACCCTGTGCTTTGCAAAGTCAACAAAGTGACTTTTTAATATTTAACCATGATCGTGATCTTTGCCTAACCCTTACTGAAAGCTTTTAATTTTTTTTTTTAAATGCAGCCACAACAACATTAATCATGCTTAAGTTTGTACTGGCAGCTGTCAGAATAAAAGTTTCTTGTTATTTCAATTAAACAAAGACTCTTTCCTTCTATGTCTTTGTTGTATATGACCTCATTTTCAGATTTCATGCTCTCAGAGTTTTAAAAATTAGTGTCTGGTTAAAATAAAGCCATTGTCATGTTTATATCCTCATTAGTGATGTATTGTGTCAGGTTGTCCCGTAAAATAGAACTCATGAGTGACACATCACCAGCCCTCCAGTAGATACCACTGAGTGTGATCCAATTGTCCACGGTGGGATCAGTGGATCATCCTGACGCGCTGCCCTCCCTCCTGCCTCCCCCAAAACAGTGTGAGGCCTCTGGTATAACGGGGGGGCGATGATCAATAGGGATTTTGTGTGTTTGATTGTCTGTGTGTGCGTGTGTTTTTCTGTCTATGTGTGTGTTTAAGTGTTGTGAGGAGGGGGTGAGGTGTCTTTGAGTTCAGTGCTATGGTTGTGACTGATAGGGTGGCGGGCCCCAGCGTGTGGGGACCCTGGGGACAGGCTCTGTATTGGCGGACTCTGTAGAGAGGCTTTCTGTTCCCCCATCGATCCCAACATGTCAATTAGACAGATTCAAATAAATGCACCCTCAACCTCAGCAGGCTGGTTGTATGTAGAGCCTCCCCGTGTAAGCGACACCCACACAGCCCCCCCCCCCCGTCACCGGAGCCGGGGCAATACCAAAGAGCCTTCTGGGTTGGAATTGACCGAGAGCCTTTTCCGCTGCATAGATTGTTTTTCACTTTGACCCAGGCCTTATGCTTGTGAGCAGTCAGGCAATGTTTGCGTCACTGCAGACGTTATGTTGGTGAATTACCTTAAATGGTTCTGACTTTCCTTTTGGTTTCTCTGAAAACCAACTGCCATTTACAAAAACACAAAAATGAAAGCAGACAAAGTGTACCGCCGGAGCTTGTTTTTGTTTTTAGAAAAAAAAAAAAGATATTTTTCTGAATAATAATGTGAAACTTGGGGGGTTTGGGTTGGTGAGAACGACTTTAGAAAAAGTCCGCAGAGGTGTTTTTGCTGAAAGAAGGGCAAGTGTAAAATACACGTAATTGCAAAGGAAAACAGACTTTACATAGAATACTTTTTCATGCTTGGTACATCACAGAACACTATCTTGGAGAAGAGTTCACGTTGATTCATGTAGCAAAGGGCAGTTTACATTAGAAAAAAACAGCAGTTTGACAGCTAAGCCTAGAGCTAGTTAGCTTAGCTTAGCACAAAAACTAAAAGCAGGGGTAAAACACTAGCCTGGTTCAATCTGAAAGGTATAGCCAAACAAAACCAAAATCAACAGGATTCACATCTTACACACCCAAACTTTTGTTTGTTCAAGCTGCATACTGGAAGTATGAAAACTGGGAGTGTAAAGACGTCAATCTGCCAGGAGTACGTGTAGCACACTATAGCTGTGTTTCAATTCAGGGGCTGCATCCACCTACGGCTGCATTCGTAGACCGATAGTGTTACAGTGGTGCCACAAATGCTGTCCTGTTCTGTCGGCTGCTTTAAATGTGGCTGACAAATGCAATCCCCAAGATTCATTGTGCACCGCTGATTGTTTTTTTTTTCTTTTTTCCAAATGAACACAATGGATTAAGCAGCGGCAGTTAGAGGAGTGTGTTTTTAAATGTACGTATTAAAATTGCAATTTAAAAATTTCTGGCCCCTTCTTTATATGCACATTTAACTGCTGTGTCATGGTTGCTATAGGCAACAGGAGCGGTGCTTTGTGGTGCAAGGAGTGGTTGGGGACAAAAACAGGAAATACTCTGTAGATCAGACTGTGTTATTTAACAGAGGTTTTGGCCTGGCTGTTTTGACTGACAAAGGCATGTTCTTCAGGGGCTGCTGTCTTTGGAGGACGCGCAGTTAGAGCCCAGCTTATTTCTCAGATGGAACCAGTAAATGTTGACTGCCTGGCAACTACCCCAAGCCAATAAATATTTATATTATTTAGGAAAAAAACCCTCAGAATTGGAATTTTCTACGCTTTGTGCACATATTAAGGGCTGATCACACCAACCAGCATTGCCAACGAAACCATTGTATTCTTATGGTACAGCGTGCCTGTCGGGCGCTCCTTTCTTGCCGCTGCGTGTCGCGGTTTTCTGGCAGTTTTTGAGCACATTAAAGTTAAATTAATTTCAACTTTTCAGCTTAAGGCATAGAGTCACACCACTCATTACAGTCACTTCTGATCGAAGCAGCAAATTAAATCAAGTAGTAGAAGAGCTTCACTACTCACTATGTTCTTCTGTTTTTTTTTTTGCTAGGGAAACAGTAGTGGAAACAATGGGATGTAGGTGAACATGAACGAGAAGTTAATACTGGCTGTATTTTTGAACAGATGCGCTTCTAAGGTGTTTTTAGAGTGGCTGTGCACGGTGCGGTGCTTCTTGGTGTGATTGGCCCTTTCAACCCTTTTTTCGTATTAAACAATGCCACAAAATATGCGTTCCAGAGTTAGTAGTAGGATGAATTTGTTAGCACGGCTAACAAATTCCATCAAATTTTCCCTCCATGTGCTAAGCTGAGCTAACCAGCGGCTGCCTGTAGCCTTGTATAAGAGACAGACATGTTAGAGAGTTATCTTGTCTGGTCTCCAGCTTATCAGCCAGGATACTGAACTTCTGCATTAAATTTAGTTTGAAACACACAGTTATTCTATCTGCACACGTGCATGGACACACACAGACACGCAGAGACATTTGCAGAGCCCAGATGAGACAATAAAATTGACTGTGTCCAAACAAGCCCACCATTATAGAGACGGATTAGGGGTAAAGCCTCTCGAAGATAATGACAGCAAGAACAGAGTGACCCTCTGACTGGAGGTGATAAACTGATACTACCTCTGTTTCTTCCCCTCACTCCATCAGCCCTCCTGCTCCATATTTACTCCTCTCCATCACCTCTCCAAACCCAACTCTTTTCGCCTCCGTCCCCCGAGCAGACACCCCCTGTGTGAGAGGACGCCCCCCCACCCCTCTCCAACCCCTCCTCTCTACCCTCTGTACTGATCAGTAGGATTTACTGTGCACTCGTCCACAGTTCTCAGCCGGTCACACACGCCCTCTGGGTCGATCCAGGTCGAATTCAATTTGTAAGATATTATGTATTGATCCCTGCGCTCTCTCCTCTCCCCCCACCTCTTTGCTCTGCAGTCCTGGCAGGCACTCATTGACCCACATGCACAATTCCTTGGATCATCCTCATCACACAAGTGTGGCAGTTTGAGCCAGTATTGGGATTGGTGGCCTTTAGTCCTTTAGCAGGGACTTGACGCTACGCTACATCTGCTGCTTGAGACCTTTTTTACGAAACACCTCAAAGCCTTCTGTAGGGTAGAAGTAAGCTTCTGATGAAGGTGGAAAAAATACAAACAAAAATCTGTTGTGACAGCTTTGTCAATGCTCAAGAGGCCTCTTTTATAAACATTTGTCAGCGTGAAATGTTTGGTTGAATTAGCCCTGTTTTTTTGGCCCTTTGGTAATAATATATTTTGAGAAATGACAGAAAGATTTTGCTTCTGTTCTACCTATTTATATAACTCCTTTTTGCATATTTGTGTGAAGAATTGATAACCAGCCACCCCCAGCACTGCCATTTAGCTTAGCCAACAGGCTCTTAATCTTCCGGATCAATAGTTATTCCCCAATCTCTCAATCAAACCTACAAGTAAATAATTCAAATCAGAGAGTAACCCCCTTGGAATATAAATTATTGAAGAAAAAAAATCCTCATTGTGATTTGATGTGCGATTTACGGGCATAACATTCACTGTGGTGAACCAGGAAGGGGGTGGGGACAGGAGGGGGTCATCTATAAATTTGCAGGTTAAATCAATGACCGCTTTGGCTGGATAAATCGAGATCTGAAGAGCTTTTATGACTTTCCTATTACATTAACATCAAATATTCAGGAGGCTGCGGATCACTTTCCCATTAGGCAGATTGTGGTGTTACACTGTTGTCAAAACAAAAAAACGGCAACTGCATGTTCAACCCGGCACCTGAACATACACACGTCAGCACAGCCTCAGACCCTCATCTACCAAACCTACCACAAATAACTGACACAAAAACAAATGAGCGGAGGTCCTGCATGGCAGACACAGATAAGAGAAATAAGGTCACATGCTAACAGGGGAAAAAGCGCTATGCCAAGGTGAGCAATGGCTATGACATTTCACAAACTAGGCTAATTCCCTTGAAATTTTAGAAAGGGCACGTTGCACATTATTGCATCACGACGGTGATCATGTTCAAAGCATATCAGAGTCACACTTTTTTCCCCTGCAGCTCTTTTTTTTTTTTCCATGCATGGTAATGTTCCCTGTCAAGGGGACATAAGCCATCACAACAAGCACACAGATAAATTAGCACGCTTCATGCTGTGCATTCTAAAACAAAGCTCGGGAAGTGAAAGCAACTGAATGGAACAAAGCAAAAATCTTTAAAGAACGAATGTGATTTAAAATCTTATCTCTGCCAGAAACTTCACAGAAATCTACTCTGTCAAACTGAGGACATGAGGGAGTTTGTGAATCCTTATACGTGCTTAAAAGGCGAGCACTGCATCCATGCGTGTGTGTGTGTGTGTGTGTGTGTGTGTGTATGTGTGTGTGTGTACGCACGGGGTACAGAGAAAGAGACGGGGTTGTCTCAAGAGTCCCTGTGGGGGGGGGTGTAGGACGGCATTGTGGAGTTTCCTCGTCAGCATGTGGGATTCCCTCTGTTTACCCCTCCACTTCCTGTCCCAGCAAGGAAGCATGAAACACTGCGACTCCCCTGGCAGGAAACATGAGCCCACTCTGCTTTGTGACTCACATCATGACCTTCAGCCAAACCCTCATCACGTAACAGTTGTAGACGTGCACAAGGGGGAGATTTTAAACGCTCTAAGAATAAAAATGTTCAGTTGTGTGTCTCTTTCAGAGAACAGTGTGTCTTTTGTCAAGACCCTCTAACATTAACACATCTCCGTGGTATATTTTGCCACTGCAAAAATGAGTCTCACACAGTCAGTCACAAGAAATGAGGGTAGACACAACCTTCCATGGGCTGAAGGTAGTAAGAGTTTCCACTTTATTGCCTACAGTTCTAGACTTTATCAGACTGTTTTTACCATCACCTTTAATGACTGAATCATTTGGTACGTAGGACTATTGGAAACCCCTGATTTAGCATGATGGGGGCTGTAGAATGATGAAAACAGATACAATCATATTATCCCTTTATTTTTTTGTCTCTGAGACTGTTACAGAACACTCATTCAAGTGAGCACATTGAAAAGTGACAATATAATACTTAAAATAATCAGCGTCCAATCAACAGACAGTATGACGCAAATTCTGCACTGATTAAACTTTATACTGTGACGCAGTGGCGAAAGAAGCACCAACACTGTGATGTAAAAATAAAACTTAAATGTATTAATGTATAATTTTAATGATATTTTATTGTGTTATTATTATTGATGCATTACTATGCCCCTTTTTTTCAAGCTGGTTGAAGAAAAGCTCATTTATTCGATGTTATCATACAGTAAATACATATTATACATGGAGCATCGTATTTGTAAACTTATGTGTTTTATATGTTAAATCATGATCTTAAGAGTATCAAGTAACTATAACTGTAAAAAAATGAAGCTGAATCTAAGTTGTTAATGTTCCTTTAAAATGTAGTGGCAATGTATAAAGTAGCATATAATGCAATAATTATGTACAAGTAAAATAAGTTAAAGGTTTATGGGGGTCATGACGGACTATTTCTTGGTTGGGAGCAGTGACCTCCTGGAAATTTTTTGCCAAATATTTGCTAAGCTAAGCTAACCAGCAGCTGCAGCCTTATATGTGCCCATCAGATATGAGTGTGGTATCAATGTCTGCATCTCACTTGGGGCAAGAGAGCAGTGAGTTTCCCAAAACGTGGAACTATTTCCTTTAATTTACCCACAATCATTGACCAGATGTAATTACAGGATGCCATTTATGTAATGTTATCACATATATTAATCCAGCTGCTCAAAAAGCCGATCACCATCAGCTGGAGCTCCTCCAACCCATTCTCCTAAAATATTGTGGATCAGTAAATCTAAAAGGAAAGTTGTGACAGACGCAAAGAAAAAAAGACACTTTGCAATGATTATGAGTTAAACTGAATCAGCTGTCATGTTTGGATCCACTCCAAACACATTAAATATCCACATTTGAACCACAGAAGGTGAATGAGCAAATTTAGAATTAATCACCTATTAGCTACATAAACATATCCACAAGCCACTCGAATTTCAGAAAATTGTGAAGAATGTTCACAAAAACGATAACAAGTAACACACTGAGCGCGAGCATTGCCTTACTTATTAAAGGTTACTGCTACAGGCGGGCAGCTCTTTAAGAGCCTAATGAAGAATGAAGCCTCTGTCCAATATCAACACATGGAGATTGTAAAGCTTCTGGCAAGCATTAAAACATCATTTGATACTAATTTCTTGTCATTTGTTTAGAAAAATATTACTCCTATGGATTGGTAATTTGTCACACTTTTTGAACTATTACTTCTCCAAAATGCCTCAGATCACCATAATTTACTGCTCATTAGGCTTCATTAAAACTGACGTAATTCAGCAGCTGCTCTGCTGTCATCAGTGTAGCAAAAATGGCTGTGATAATTCTCAACATGTAAGCTGCTTAAACCAAGGCAATGACAACAGGCCTGCACAAAAGGTAGCCAGTGCTACTAGCCAGTCTGTGGCTCTTGGCTAGCATGTGGCTATTAGCCAGTTCTAATACAGACAGAAAAAAAAAAAAGTCTTAAGGAGAAGCACATTTATTAAGAATGTTGGGCCGACACTTTAAAGTGATTGTAGAGGCAATGATTGGCAGTATTGTAATATTATAATAATCCGGCCTTGTCTATTAGCCTTTTACTCTCACAGCATCTGAGGGGAGTGATGATAGTGACAGTTTGTGGTGGTTTTAAAAGCCACTTCAAATGCTACTTGTTGTAACTTTGAGTAATTTCCTGAACAAAAAAAACTTGCTACAAGCATTGGTATAAATGGATCCAGAATTAAAGCTGGAGTAAGCAATTTATTTTTAATGTCATTGGGCAAAAATTTCATAGTAACCTTTCAGAATTCCGTAATTCAGGCGGTCTGAAAGAACACTAGACTTCTGCACCTCTCCTTAGCTCTTTATTCAGACTGTCACTTCAGAGAGTGCATGTTCTTATTGGCTGCCCTATGCTGAGCGTCTTGGTGACGGATGACGTTGCTACGAGCTGATTGGCTGTTGAAATAAGGGACATGCCTTAAGTTCAAAAACTGGCCTGGGGCAGCTTTACAAGCTAAGTTGCAGGTGACACCATCAGCCGGCTTGAGTTGAGCTGAGACGGATCAGTTTACTCCGCTGAAACTTTCCTTGCGACCGTTTCATCTTGTCATCACTCTTTGGTGTAATTTGGCATTAAAAGAGAGAGTGACAGCAAATGCAATAAAACACAAGCTGAAGCAAAAACAGGATATATATAGCCATACAGTACTTTGCCATATAAATAAATAATTGCAGTAGAAAACAAAACAAAGGCAAACTGCACTCAGCTACAAAACTTTGAATATATATCTATATATATATATATATAGCAAAATATATCTTTATGAATGAGACCTTGAAACAGGGAAGGTAGCAACTGCAAGTGATGTGCATGTCTTAGCAGCAGCAGCAATCTGTTCTTAGAAAAGTCTTTGGTAAGGAGTAACCATTTCTAGTTTTGGAAATGCAAAGACGTCACATTTATTTCCATTTTAATCTTTACTGTGCCTTTCTTCTTTCCATCTAACACAACTCAACTCCTAAAACCCTTGAACTATGTCGCAGTATATAAACACTGACTGAGTGATGACTGGCTGTTGTTTTTCTTTCTGAGGTGTCTGTCTTGGAAGTGCGCTTCCTTCCTTCCTCCCCACCAGATTTCAGCTCTGTCTGAGTTGGGCGTCATGGGCCAACAGACAGAGACAGGGCCGGCGGAGAGCCTGGACTACATCAAACGCGCACCAGACGCTGCAGCCGGAAGACAGGCAGGAACCGTGAAGCTCTGCTCAGCTCTGTCGCCGTCTATCATCAAAAAAACTGACCTAGAACAAGCAGCACTGCAGAGATGCTGGTGTCAGGCAGGTGGGAAGGGATGTAAGCCAACATTCAGTCTGCTTTTTGTCAGCGTGCTCGTCTGTTTCAGGCTTGAGTGAGCTTTGTATTCAGGGTGAGACAAGATTAGAATATCAGAGTTGATGTCAACTGGCAACTGTATCCTCATTCATCTGCAATCCTCTCTCGGTGCAGGGCAATTGCAAAATAGAGTGCATGCCATTTTTTGGTGAAAAGGTTATTTTCAGAGGATGAAGACAGACCTTCCACCTGACCTGTGTGTAATCAAAGAGCATAACAATGAAACCAGTTTCTCTCTGTGGTTTCCCCCCTGCAGCTTTTTGACATTTAGCAGAGCTGTCTTCTGTCTTAATGACTTGTGAATGAAGAGAAAGAGACGAGGTAACATGTGTGACTCTTGTTGCATCCATCTAATCCGTGCAGCCATCAGTCATTCTGTTACTTCTATGTTTAGATCAGGCACACGTGGAATAAATGAATGTTTTTTCTTCCCAAAAATACAGTTAGGTTTAACGTTAACAGAAGAGCTAACAATCATAAGATGTGCACTTTGAAAATCTGTTATTTTTTTAGAATATCGGTTGATGAATTGGAATCTGCATTCACTCACGTTTGCTCACAACATTTCAAGCTGAAATGCTAACATGTCAGAACTGAACAAGACCAGACAGGAATTAAACCAAACCAAGCTAAACTAAGCCGATCCATGAGCAGAGGAAACTAGCCCAGACTGGGCCGGCCGTCAGATGTCCGTCAGTCTGCACAGATCGTCTCAGCCAGTCTGGAAGTATTGATCCCTCTGATTGATCTACGGCTCTGTCCATCTGCCTGATCCGGACCTTAATGCCACAGAGTACACAGGACGAAGAGGTGGGGAGGGTGGGAAAGGATAGCAAAGCAGAGATAAACATAAGGACACAGATAGGATGATACACCAGGAACTGTAGGCGGAGTAGGAGGGGATCGAGAGTCTCGCCAGTCTAGTCTGGACAGCTGGTGTTGATAACTAATCTGCCATTGCTGGCGCTTTTTGTAAAACATGAAACCCGGCAACCTGATAGCATGAATTAATAAATGAACAATTTCTTCTACAACAGGGCCCCCTGTTCCATGGGGGTTTCTTTACACAGACACAATAGATGCTTAGAGGGGCCCACAGGGGTGTTCATTCCCTCAAGCACTAACTACACAAACCACTGCATGACTGAGAACCACTTGATCAAATAATGACACCAAGAGCTGATACCCTCGTTGCAGTAATGTGGGATCTGTGAATAGCATTTGGGAGGGAACAAACTGTCGCTGCTCTGTTTCTTTTTTCGGTTATGTGGAGCAGACCTAATAAGCAGTGTGGGTGGTGAATGAGGAACCATTAGCTCAATAGCTGAATGAAGCGAAGCTCAGCCTCCCTCTTGCTTCTTTGCTTTTCACCCGCGGCAATGGGAACACCTGCACCGAGACACAGGCGCGTTGGGAGGGGCGGAGGGGGAGAGGAAAAAAGTGTCAGGGTGAAGAGGTGGAGAGGTTTGAGGTGAGGGGAAAGGTGGGACTGAGGAGCAGAATGAAAGAAGGATGGTTATTGCTTTCTTGGCAAGAGCTGGATGAGAAGGTAAATTTCACTCTCATGTTTGTCTCTTAAATACAACAGCAACAGTGAGCAGCTGGTTAGCTGAGTTAGAAACAGCTGAACACAGCTCGTCTGGCTTTGATCAAAAGTAACAAAACTACAATCAACTTTGAAGATCACTTATAAACATGCTGAATTTTGTGTACTTTATCATTTCAAAAAACCTGAGGTGTAAGAATGACAGTTGGTGATTTTATAGGGATTCTGTGCAGGACTATTTATTTTTGTTTATGCACTAAATTCTCTTTGAAACTGCAACTTGACACCTTGACATCAAATTTTTTATTTGTTTGGATTAAATGTTTTGCTCAAGTTGAAACATTTTCAACTTTTGTGAACTTATGCACATTTTTGCGTTAATTTGCACCAAACTGGACAACATGATGTCTTATTACGTGTTTTCCCCTGGCGATAAGCCCAATCATGCTACTTTTTAAATTTGCTCCATGTCCTCTCTGAACACACAGTCAGTAGGTTTACATGATGTTAGAAAAAATCAGTTTATTATGTCAGTAAGAATTGAACTGGAATTTTTAAATACAATTAAACATGTCAGTTCGACCAAGTCAAATTTCTCTAAATTTGGCTAACACATTCTATTGTATTCTATTGTAAATTACATTTTAACATATTGTTATTTTAGCTTTATCGCACTCTTTTTTTCCCCTCTACCATTGCGCTGCTGCTCTTGTTACACTGCTGTGTTGACTTGAATTCCTCCCAGGGGAGATCATAAAGACATATCTTATCTTATCTAGCATGCGTCTAATTTGTAGCAAAAGTAAAGCACAATACGTACGAAATGTACAGCGCTGTAAAGTTGTCCATCTTTTTAATGTTTGACATGGAACCTGCTACCTGCTTAGTACTGTTTGTCACATGTTTGGTATGTGACGCAAAAGGTTCACTGGAAAAAGATCCAATAGCAACCAGCTGAAATGGAGCACATTGCCACACATCAGAGGAAAGTCGGACGTACTTTCTTCCAGTAAATCAATTCTCCCCTGTTTCTTGTACACAGACTCTGTAGCCCGATACCTACCTGTGTATGTACGTTCGGCTAACAAAAAATTAATAAAAAGCCTGCCTACCAGCAGCTTCAACGCTCATGAATAACTAACATACTGTTCTGACTCCTAAAATGTTGTTTTCTTCGTACTAATTAAACGAGCAGTGTTAATTAATGAGCTTTAGAGGTGCTGACTGTAATTATTAATTCACCTTTAGACACAGCCAAGATGGCTGTTTGCCCTGTTTCCTTTCTTTATGCTAAGTGAAGCTAACTGACGGTTGGTTGTAGCATTCTATTTTAATGGTAAATACAAAAATGTCGACAATCTTCATACCTCAACCTCATTGTAAGCAAGGAAATGAGCAGATTTTTTAAAATGTCAAACTATCCCTAAAAATGCACATCAATTGTTTGTTCTCAGTTCCTGAAAAGAACACTCATTCTAGAAGTCTGTTTTGCAGTTGACAGCTGCAACGTCAAACTGATGACGAAAGGTGAAAAGAATAAGACCAAGGCATTGTGGTTGCTGAGTGAGCCTGTCAGAAGGCTGATGTATGGCGGGGCAGATGCGGCAGAGGGAGAGCTGCGGGGCGAGGGTGGGGGCGGTTATGGGCTTGGCTGAGGTAAGCTGGCAGGCGGGGCACAGAGGAGAAATAACAGAGAGAGGCAGAGAGAAGAGGAGCAGGCATGCAAGCTATGTGATGATTATCAGAAAACACAGGGGCCGTCTGTTCTCCACCCTGCCCGGGCTGGGAGGCACAGAGCTGGGTCCCGGAGCAGGTGTGCAGGGCGGGGAAACACAGGGAAGGAGGGAGGAGGGGTAGAGAGAGAGCCAGGAAAATGGAAACTAAAGAAGAGGGGAGAAGGAAAAGAAGAGACAAATTGGAGAGAGACAGAGGTGAGTATTGATAAAAAGACTGAAAGACAGACACGAGGTCCTGATGACATTGTGGCCGTGGGCGATCGTATGTGAGATGAGAACAGAGGTCAAGATGGGTGGAGGAGAATGGCACGCAGGCTTGCTGGAAGCCATCCTGGTCATTAGCGTCTCTCGCATGGCTCAATAAAGAACTCAGACACTGGAAGACTGTATGCCTTCCAGCATGCGTCTGTATGGTTAGATGTCAATACAGAAACAGTAGTGTATCAGAGGAATCAGAAGGGATCAATGGAGAGAAAAGGTAAGTGTAACTGGATCACTGTGACCCTCAGCTGACCCTTCATCACCAGGACACACACGCTATATCACCTGTCCCCCAGACGCACACTTAGGCCCCACAGACACACACGCACACACACAGTTGACCTGTCACCTCATTGGTTTGTTGTCACATCAGCTAGAAACATTTTTTTTTTTTAACTTTCTTTCTTTCATAATACCAGTGTTACTACATGTCATTGTCCTTTGTCAGAAACTGGCCACATAGGTTACATAAACCCCACATATTTTTCCAAAAAAGCTTTATCTTTGAGATATGGTGTTTGTTTACATTTTGCCCATATTCAATAAAAGTTATAGAAATCAACTGAAAATGGGCGACGTTTGTTAAAAAGAACGTCCTATTTATTCACTGTCTTATTTGTGACTGTTTTAGTTCTACTCTAATATTGGCTATTTATTTATTTATTTATTTTTTGCACTTGTCTCATGTAATATGTTTTGATGTCATGGACCCCAGGAAGACTAGCTGGTCATCAAGGCGCCGGCTAATGGGGATCCATTTAATAAACAAAACGGTGTCGAAATCCTTCCTCACGCTAGAACTGTAAAACCTACTTAGTTATGCTTACTTTAAAAACCATGCAAACTGATTGGCTTAAGAAAAACAAACAAAACAAGTGAAGTTGTAGCTCTTAAGTAAAGTTGAATAGGTATTGAAAGTTGTACTAAATGCTTATTCAGTATAGAATACTAACGCTGGTGTTTAGGTAACTCAGTAATCGTATTAAAGTTTACTTTGGGATTGATTGAAACCAACTTTTCACCACTCAGAACTGCCATTTCCTTAAATTCAATGATTTGTTCCCCTCTTCACTGGACCAAAGGCTCCTCTGAAGTAAGACATGGTCATTCAGCCTAAATCACTCCAACGATCACCTCCACCAGCATGAAAAGCACTATAATCCACCGGCAATTTATATCCACAACACATTACCACTGTATGACAAATGGCTTGAGTATGATTATTTTAGCTATGCTTCTTATTGATGGTTTTGGATGAAATTTTTGTAAGTTGTGTAAAAGTGTAGTAAAAAAAAATCTGTTAGAACGGGAAGAGAGCACCACAAAGATATAATTTTTATGTGGATATGACCTTCTGGGATAGAGTTATTAGCTTGGAAATTCTCCAAGCTCAAGTATGTTTACCGATATGAAATAAGTTTGAAGGCCAAAAGTAAAAACTGCTAAGCGATTACAAGTTAAATGAAAGGATCAACACAAATTAAGTGAAATTTGCTGATTCATTTTAAGTAAGCACAAAGTTTGTTTTTACAGTGTAATATTCAAGCCAGGAAGGCAGCACTTGAAAGGAACTAGTTTTGCAGGCGTAATATATTTTGCCTCAGTGGCTCCCAGCTCCCCTCTCTCTCTTGCTTTGTGATTTTGACAACGGACGATGACATGCAACGACACTGGTATGGTCTTTTAAATTATGCATAAAATACGCTTATCCTTTACTCTATATTCTGAGTATCTGCTAAAGCTTTAAAAGGCAAAGTAATGTGACTTGTGACTCCACGGTGCAACATAATTAAGCACAGATAAATCAGAAGGGACCGGCGTAGGCCATGCCTGTGTGCGCACACACATTCACACACACACACACACACACACACACACACAGCCACTGTTGCCGTGTCAGCTGCTGCTGCTTCTGGTAAAAGCAGCGACTGTGGGAGTGCAGGGACATTTCTCACTAAGGGAAGTGGTGGGTTTTTGTGGTCTCGTTTTAGCCCTGTGCATTGAGAAATGGCCAAACGCTGCTTTCATTTCGAGCCGAGAGGCTGGCAATTACACTCTGCGTGTCACGTGACTGAGATGCATGACTTTTTATTGCACCACCTAGGCCCTCCGAGGCTGATATTTCAAGAATGAAAAATAAAGAGTCGCCGCCTTCCGCCCCCTCTCCTACACAACTCCGTCCCCACACACTCAAATGAACAGACACATACATGCACAAACATGCATGCAGTCGCTATCTTGCTCTCTGAATGGCTTCTAGTCTCATATGCGCTTGCAGCTCATCTTTGCATTTATCAGTCTCACAGTATAATGAATACCTTGCGCTGGAATGAATGGATTTGCCAATAATGCTCCAAATGTTCTTGGTGCGACATGGCCTGAGAGCGTAATGCTCTTATTGTTCTCTGTTGTATTTGCTCAATTGAAATAAAGATCAATATCCAGAGACAATAGATGACCAGCAGCATGAGATGAAAACAACACACACACGTTTAATTGCTGGAGAGATGTCATTAATCTACACTAGTGTGTGTTTCTTTTGCATGTGTGTGTGTGGGTGCTTCCCATTGTCTGTGCACCCACATACTTTTTCCTAAGAGCCAGTGTGTTTTTTCTTTCCGTCTCACCCAAAGACAGGCAGCGCATCTTTTTCTGGTCAAGGGGGACGTTGATGAATTGCTGCGAGGCGAGCCGGCGAGGCACAATTAAGATTCCATCAGGATAAAGGTAAAGGTAAATTATTTACATTAACAAGAAGGCTCGACTCGCCCCAGCATTCCTCCACAAATGGAGAAAAAAAAGCCCCCACCTCTGGAAGCTGCAGGAGTCAGCTTTCGTAAATTGTTTGTGCTTTTAATTAATGAGCCAGACCGTTTGAGTATAAGTGTGCGTGTGTGTGTGTGTGTGTGTGTGGTAGGTGTGTTAGGGTGGGGTTTGAGTACTGAGGGGAGTTAAGAGGAATGATGTGGTGGGTGTTAGAAGAAGAACCTCTCACTGGCTCATTAAAATGGCCAGTGAGGCACTGACTACAGATAAGGTGTTTCCTTTCTTTGATGCAGAATCAATGAATTGATGATAAGCAAAAAAAAAAAAGAAAAAAGAACACTTCACTAATCTTAATTTTTAGAAAACAAATATTTCTTCAGAGAAATGCTACTTTTGTAACCGGAGATCTTTAAATTAGTTGCCAGTTTTTCTAAAATTAGACTAAAATGTTAACGTAAGGTATTCTTGAACCATTTAAAGTACACGCATGGTCTTGGTCTGTTTTGAAAGGTTATGCTATGAACTGCATAACCTTAAAGAATCAGTTTAAGTGCTGCTGGAGTTGAATAATACAATCACTTATGTTCCATTACACTCCTGCGTCTAATAAGTCTAAGGTCATTATTCATTGTGTTTCTGCTTGTTTTTTTGGTCTCCACCAGCTAAGGGAAATATCTGGCTTTCAACCTGGAACTCAAAATTAAGTACTTGGGACTTAATTAGGTACATCAGTGCAAAGACTTAGACTTACTTTCTTTACACCAGTTTTAACCTCTTTGCAATAGCTGCCAGTCAAATTCAGAATTCATTTAAAGATTCTTTTAACTGCCTACAAGGAACTACGTGGCCTAGCCCTTGCCTATATTTCTAAGCTTCTGACGCCAAACACTACTGATCGACCTCTGAAGTGTTTTAATTAAAACCTCTTGGTTATTCCACGAACTGATCTTAAGACAACCTCTCTTTTGTGGTAATTGTTTCAAGACTCTGGAACGGTCTCCCCCCTCCCATCAGATCAGCTGAGTCTGCAGACTGTAGTAAAAAACAATTAAACACACTTTTTTAGGCTGGCAGTGATCTTTTGGCCTCCTCTTGAAATCTCTATTATCTCTGTTAACTTTGCATGTTTGTATGTTTACTGCTTTTTAAACATGTTTGTATTGCATTTACTCTGTGCTTAGTTTTTCCATTGTAATTTTGTTTTAATTTATACTGTTTATGCAAAGCATTTTGTAACTTGTGTTTAAAAAGTACTGTATCAATAAAGTTGTACTTGGTCTTGCAAAACAATGACTTCGTCCCACTTCTGACAGTGAGATACTGCAATATAAAACAACATGTTACCTATTCTTCCCATTTATTTATAGATGCTCGGATTACTTGTGATATTGTAAAGCCTGTCTACTGGTAAGGAGAAATGAGTAGTTGCCTATTGATTGCAAGTTAACCCACATTTTAAAAGGATAATCTTCATTGTTGTGACAGTCCATTAATCCGATTTCCTGTGTTAAGTTTTTTCCCACCTATAATCTTAAAGACCTGCTTAGACTCTGCCTCTTATTGGTTCTGACCTTGACATTTTTCTTATCATAACCAACTAACCCTAACCTTAACCAAGCAACCAACAATATCCAATCAGAGGGACCTTTGGGGTTTCAGAATAATGGGGCTGCAGGAACAATAGGGAGCCCCCTGTGGGTTCATCAGTATGAGCCACTTCTTTTCCAAAAAGTCGTCATGTGATCCACATTTACTCCAAAAAATATTGGTCATAGCTGCTTTAAGTTCATTTACTGGCTGCAGGTCATGGACAAAATTAAGGAAGGCAACGTTGTTAGTTTTCCAACTCATGCAGTCGCAAAAAAATACAAATCTCCCCGCCTAAGAGAGACAGAGACACAAGAGAGAAACTAATATGGAAGGAATCAGAAACATAAACACATCTATGAGAAAAAAAAGTCACCGTGGAGTAAGATCTGAATATGAAACATTGATTTTGGACTGCATTTGTTTGACAATTTTCCAAAACAAACGTTTTCCCCTGCATGACATTTAGATAACATTTCTAATTGACAACACGCCTTACAATTAGGTTTGTTTGGAACATATACATGCAAACATTTATGTGCCTCCTCGAGTTTCTAGTGTTTGGCTGTCTCCTTTTGTTTGCAGGAGTGAACACTTGAGTGTATTTTGGCAGCAGGCAGCACTCTGACTTTTTTTTTCTAGTTTAAAAAAAGGGATCCAGGAAAAGGGGGCAACTGCACACTGAGAAATTTAGTTTGATGGCACGTCACGGCTCAATCATCCAAAATATGTACAGTCACTCTCCCTGTTGCCGTTTGACTAATGTTGTGAAACAAGCAAATTGAGTGTTTGTCTTAACTGCAGCAATTACTAATGAGTAATAACCTCCATGAATCTGACATTTCACAAAAACCAGAGGAAGCAGGATTAGAGAAGAGAAAAATGAACGCAGATTTTTGTTGTTGCACTTTGTTTTTTTATTCCTTTTTACTCAATAAATCATCTCACGACCTCGGATTTCTCTTGTGACCCTTTGAAGAGGGCCTCATCTCCAGTGTAGGAACCGGAAGATTAAACAAAATGTATTTAAAGCAAAAATAATATGTGTGTAACAAAAAAGGCCTAACTTGACTATCTACAACAGAAAAATACTACTTACACATTAATGTGTGCTAATAATAATTGCATTTGAGTATTTTTACACTATGCTACAGTGTGAAAAATAATAGTAATAGCAATAGTAATTGTACTGTTACTCGAACATATAGCACGTAATTTTTGCTACTAGAGGTCAATAAATCAAAACAATGACAACAAAACATCTAGTCTGATGCACTTTGAAGCAATGTGGGATCATGAGATTTGTTTATTTTATTGTTAAACAGCTTCTATTACAGATAAAAATCTGTCTGATTGACTGGCATAAATGTGTTCAGATGAGGCAACGTATGCAAGTTAGTAAAGTTCCTCACCGACTGACTGGTGTTTCCCCAGAAGTTAGCCCTAAGTCACAAAATAACACACACCTTGAATAAAATGACAAATTTCTTTAAAACATTTGTGATAATATAAATACACAACTGAATTAAATGAATCACAAAAATGTAATCATTTTTAGAAATTAAATGTGTTAATGTGAAAATGTTACATTTTGTAAGTTTACCGCTGAGACAGGCAGTTTATTTTTGGTGTCATCGAGCAAAAATCCCATGATAACCTTTAAGCATTTCGTCATTCAGGTTGTCTGAAAAAGCACTAGACTTCTGCACTTCTCCTTCGCTCTGTATTCAGATTGCGACGGGGTCTTTTTGGCCAGTCACAGGTCATTTTGGAGAGTGCATGCTCCTATTGGCTGCTCTACGCTGTTGTTCTCGGTGACAAGTGGTGTTGCTACGAGCTGATTGGCTTCTGAAGCAAGTGACATGCCTTTGTTCTAAAACTGGCCTCTGGCGCCGTGAAAAGCTGAGTTGCAGGCGACACTGTCAGCTGGCTTGAGTCGAGCTGAGACGGACCAGTTTATACCGCTGCAACTTTTCTGCAACTGTTCCGTCTCATTGTGAATCTTTGGAGTAAAATGGCCTAAAAGAAAGAGTGACACCAACCAAAAACTCAGGGAGGGGATGGTGCAGCAGAGTTGTTTCTTTGGGATTCTCAGGCTACAGCTTGCTTGATTTCCAGATGTTGCCTATGTCTGTTTTAAGTAAAAGATATGAAATTCTCCAGCTCTGATGCATCCTGTCACACCATATAGCCGGTGTGGTGCAGTAATGTCAAAGATTTTGCTTTGTAAAGCTTTTTTAATGTCCTATAGATGTGAACAGATCTTAGTTGGCGCTTGTACCCGCTTCTCCTTCCTCACTGATGCTTGATTTGGTGTCAGAATGATGCTGAATGCCACATGACTCCTTGCAGGCAGAGATGCCCTTGGCTTGATGCGATCAACCAGACAACCCCTTAATGTTTAAGTGTGTGTGTGTGTGTGTGTGCGTGCGTGCATGTAAATAAATTCACATGAGCACTTACATTTCCTCAAAGTGTGTGTTTGCATATTTGCACAGTTGTGTGTGTTTATACCCACCAATGAACCAATGCGTGTGTGCCCACACATGCTCAACATGAAAGTTTAAATGTGTGTGAGAGAGAGCTTGTGCTTGTATGTGTGTCGTGTGAGTGGGTGAGAGAGCCAGGGAGAGAGAGAGAGATAGTGTGTGGGTGGGATCCGTTTTGACAAAGTTCCCCATTTTTCAGAAATAATCACTTGTTCCCGTTACAGACAGAGTCGTGTGACTCCGGGGCTGCTGAGAAGGCAAAGCCAGAAAAAAAACCTCTCTGCTTCTCTCTCTCTCTCCTTCTCTCTCCTTGTGTCTTCCTCCTTCTCTCGCTCCTGGTGCATCCGACCCTTGTCCTTGTGGCTGCTAACGAGGGGGTGTGGCTGTCACTGGAGGCGTTGGGGCTAAATTACCATATTAATTAGCTCATCCTTTGACCGACAAACACAGAACTGAAATGTCACCACACTCACATTGGCCATAGGAAACACAATTAGTGGAAGTCATTATTGTTTTAGCAGTGCCCTGTGTTTCTCACTCCATTTCCTATGTCCTCCATTCCTCCCACTCCTTGTCTTCTTCCCCTACTGCCTCGATCTTTGTTGTTTGGCCCTCACCAGCTTTGTGTCTTGTTTGCATTGCAAAGCTCAAACAGGAGCCATGCAGGATGGAATTAGTTATATACAAGAAGTGGTCACGACAGGCGTGAATCCGCTGCTTGGGCCCGCACACTGAGCAGAAGTAGTAGCCTTCACTCACAAGAGGTTTCACTTCCGCATACTAATAATGTCACGCCGAGCAAAACTGCAGGGATTTCTCCTTTGACAGGCATGTGCGGCTGATGAACCGGCGTGCTTTTCTCATGACCTCTGCCTGAGCGTGCCCATTTCTCCCTGCATCAGCCTGCTACCATGCAAACTGCACGTGCACATGCACAGCATGTCACATTACCTACCAAAAGTAAGAATTACACTCAGTTTTGCACTTACAATTGCATCTGTTTGCACAAAAGCGCTCATGATATACTTATTTTTAACAGCAGTGTTGCAATCAAGACCGCATTAAACAAGACCAAGACTTGACTGAGACCAGAGAGTGCCGAGACCGAGTCAAGATCAAGACCATCAAAATATTTTCCTCTGATTTAAAGGTGGCAATAGAAGTTTAATGTTGTCCCAGCCGTCTCAGTAAGCACTGCCTTGCAGAATCTGCACTCTGCCAAGTCTTTCCTTTTGTATGTTGTTTTGCTTATGAATTCTCTCTGATTATTACACTATCAGGCCTATGCAAACACATGCATCATACAATACAAAAGATCAACAGCCTAACAGCCATAATATTATTTTATAGTAATTTAAGAAATAGAATACAAGTAATCTCCATAAAAACTGGAGGAGGAAAATGTTTTATTTGCATGCTTTTACTTTAGTTTCAACTCATATTTCTGTATATATTTATACAATAATAGGTGAAATATGCTGT
>JAQLOL010000020.1:22753343-22771287 GCA_029783665.1 Naso thynnoides
ATGTATTTATATGTGACTGAGAAATAAGTTATAAGCCAGTTGTATGGCTGTAATGTCCCCCGAGACCTATTACCTCTATTTTCTGTAGGCTAACGTTACACATCCATTTGCATTAATGTTACATGCTAAGGGGCAAACTAACAGCTGTAGGCATAGAAAATAATTAATGCAGAGAACAACGGAATTAAAAAAAAAAAAAAAAAACAGAAACCCCAAAACATTTCACCTCATTTCGCTGGTATTTAGACCCAATCATGGACATTAATAGTAACTACATAACAAAAGCAGTGTCTTTGCTGAGGGTCTTGTTTGCTGTTGCAGGAAAATTACTGTTTCATAAATACTTAAAAATTCCTTGTAGTCACCTTAAGTAATGATGATAAATCTCTACTTGCAAGAGTAAACACTTACATTGTTGGGTTGTTTAAACCAGTTTTTATTATGTAACATTCAAACAAAAGCAAAGTCAGTATAAATAAATCAACAACAACAAAAACAAAAAAAAACAATAATAAAAGAGATTTCATTCTGTCCATATGCCAATAAGACAGAATAACTTGCGCGAGACTCTGCCATGTGTGTGCCATATGTATAATCCTTTTGATCCAAAACTACAGTATACTGCAACACACCCCCTCACAACAGCATTCCTCTTTTGAATTACCATCCGTGTCTTTTGTGTATTCCTGGTGCAGGCATCTGATGAATAAGTTAAACCAGAGGCGACTGTGAGGCTCAGATATCCTCCTGTGTAGATCTGACCCGTACTGCTACCTCTGTGTTCTTCTATGCTCCCTCAGAATGCTCTCATCATTTTGACATCAAAGATGCTGTCCAGTTATCAGTCTCTTCACATGGATGGGAGCTGGAGGTAACCTTGAGGCTTTCTACGCATGCCTGCAGGTCAGGAGTGCACAATGAGTGTGTGCTTGCGCATTTGTGTGGTGTGCTGACATCCCTGTGGTTTCTGTATAGGAAGAGGAGATCAAATAATCGACCAGATGAATATTGCAGTGTGATGTTTTATCGAGAACAGTTTGTCTCCTGGGGCTGGTTGCACTTGTCGGACGTGCACATGGTCCTAAGCTACGTTGGGTTTAACTTGGCGCTCTAAGTCTGACCTAACAGTTATGCAAGTTACACCTTCTAGACTTAGTGCTACATCTGGGACTTCCAACTATCACTGTGGTAGAACGAGCCAGTGGGGACACGCTGATTGTAGTTTAGATGGTGCAAGAGGTGTAAATATTTTTTGCTAGTTCGGACATAACTGTGCCCGACGTAGGACTTTTGCCCAGCTTTTTTACGTCCAGCTGGTGCAACCAGCCCCTTTTCAATAAGACCTCTGTCTTATTAATCTAATGAAGGAGAGAGGTAATTTAAACACAAAAGTTTGTTGGAAAGTGTGACATAGTGGCAGCACTTTTTTGTCCTAATTTTCTGTTGTCCTGTCCTGTGCTGTCTTGTTCAGCTATTAATGATGTGAATGATGTATCAGAGAGCAGAGGTGGATGTTGACTACAAATACAGTAATAATATTCACCAATCAAAGTTGTTTTATCTTTCTTAGTTCAAACTGGATTTAAAAGAGAGCAACAACAAACAAAATAAAACACTAGCCAAAGGAAACGGCTGCAGCAGAGTTGATTATTAAAAAATTATTATAAAATTCTTTTGTTGGATTAAAAGTTAAAATGCATTACATGCAATGATGACTTTAATGTAGTAGCTGGCAAAAGTGGGGCTAATATCCATTACATTATATGCTGCTCGGTCTGTTACTGTCATCTGTAGTAATCAGTGGTTGAATGGAACTAAGTGTATTTACTCAAGAACTTTATTCTACTTAAGTCCAAATTTGAGCTACTTGTACTTTATTTTAATATTTCTATTTTATGCGAATTTAGACTTCTACTGTATTACTTTTCAAAGGCAATTTTTGTGTGTTTTTTTACTCCATTACAGTGCCTTAGAATTTTACAGTACTTGATGTACATGTAATTAGTTACATTTTGTGACACTGTTAGTGCAAAGATATTTTTCTGAACTTACAGCTTAAACTATGACAGTAATTCAAGTTTTAATAAGCCTGAATTATCTTTTAATCTGGTTCCTGTGTGTGTGTGTGTGTGTGTGTGTTTAGATGTGTACTGGGTTCAAATCCTTGTGAAGCATTTTCAGTTTCTGTTATCTGTAAATTCCAGTGGAGCTGCAGATGTGAGCTTCATCAATGGGGTTAATTATCAAGTATCAGTAACTTTACACTTAAAATAAAAAAAATCTTCATTATGGTTTGTGCTCACATATCATGTGGGCTGCTCTCATGTGCTTGTGTTCATAGGCTCTCATGGGGGCCTTCCCTTGACCCACCACTGTCAGAAGTGGGTCAGTCCCGCTGAGCCGTGAGAGGGTGAAGCAGCAACAGGTCTACACGAAGCAGAGACATGAAGGAGGTGCAAAAGCCTGTGTGAATCAGAGGCAACATTGCATGCAGCAGTTGAAGCATCAGCTAGGAATGTACAGCATGTGTGCAGCGTATTCACTGCATGCTGCCGATGTGGGTGGACCGAGCAAAGAGCTAATCAGATGTGTTATTTGTACGAGGTGAAAGAGAGGCTGCTTATGGCGTATGTGAGAAATCTATCTTTGACCTTGAATCTCACATTCAGGCGGCTGCACTCCATGACTTCTCACATGTGGTCTGATTTTAGACATCTTTTTAAAGGACAAGTCAAAGGCTGAGGAGGACTGAACTCTTGAAAACACACAGAGACTTTTTCATATTTAATTCATCAATATTTTTAAAAAGTAAAAAAATCAGATGAGGATATTTTAACCTACTGAATTGCAAAGTTCCTGTTCTTTTTAAAGTTATCCAAGCCACTGGATTATTAATGAGTTTCAAATACAGTAAAAACTAAACAAATCAGATACCACAGTGCCGTTAAGTTCTCAGTTATGGTTCCTCTCACTTTGATTTTGTTTGCACAGTGGGGGTGTTCCTCTTTTCTTCTCTTCTTTCCTCTCCATCTTTAATAGAGGATGCTGTTAGAAGTCTTTCTCCCATGGGAAAAATGCGACAGATCCCACATTGTTCATTGTTGTTTGTCTCTCCTTGAACAGAAAGGCGGAAAAAAAAAAACCCAGAAGCTCGGAATTACAAAAATCACATTTTCATCCTCTTTGATCTGATGTGTTTAGAGAGGCTTTTTTGTGAGTTGGTGTGCATGTGTAGGGGGGATGACAATGTTGCATGAGTGTGTCATGGCAAAGAGTGGAGGGGGGAGAGAAAGAAAGTATGTGAGAGAAAGGGACAGCGAAAGCGGAAACCGTACGGAGGAGGGGGGATACAATGATGTGAGACTGACTGTCCTTGAGGGTTTGAGATGCATAAAGGGAGGAGATGCTCCATGCAGGGAGAGTGGGCTGTTTATTTACTGCAAAGAAGCTGTCTCCCTTCAGGGCTTTCCAGGGGAGCTTGTCCCCATCACTACCTCAGCTCCTGTACCTGCCCTCCAGCTGAGCCTTCAGTTTAGCTCCACCCAGCCAGGGAAGACGGCGGAGAGAGAGAAAAAAGAGAAAGAAAGAGTCGCTCCTCCTGTAGCTCTTGTGCTCGCCTTCATTCCCCCGTCTGGAGCTGAAAATGGGGGAAACCAAGCAGCGCCTCTGCCTTGGCAACAAGGAAAACAAGCAGACTCCTAATGCCAAAGAAGTGCTTATTAAATCCCAGACTGCCTTGCAATTGCACCGTGCAGCCAGTCAAAATAAGAAATTGTTTGTTGTTGGTTTATTCAGCCTGCCTCCCTCTTCTTCCACATGCTTTCTTAACCTCCTCCGAATCAGCCCGGACTCTCTGTTTTCTCCGTTTCATTCTCCCCCTCCCGCCTCATCTTTGTGTTTGTGAGAAATGATGTGTGGCTGAGTCAAAAACATGGGACATGACAGCCAAGCAGCGAAAAACATGCAGATGTGACAGTATGAGGAGGCCACTGGAGGGCAAAAAGAAGGAGGGAGTATTAGGGAGAGAAAATGACAGGCACAAACAGAAAATCTGATAGAACTGAGATGAGGCTTTGCTGGAAAAAAAAATATTGTGCAGGAGGGAAAAAGAGAGAGCCTGAGGGATGAAATTTTTGAAATAGTGAGGAGATTGTTAGTGTGGAGAGAGAGGGAGGGAGAGAGAGGGTTGGGGTACACAGCGAACAGCAGATTGTGGGGGCGCATGTTGTCGAGGTGGCCCAGGTCCCTGGTGCCCTCCTGTTTCATGGCTCTCACAGCCTGTCAGAGAAAACAGCCCAGCCATGTAGACAGCTGTGCTCAGGAGGCTGCGGGGGCGAGAGGAGAGGAGAGAGAGGAGAGGACCTTTGTTTTTCATTTTGCTCCTCATCTCCATCAATGTCCTTGTTTTTCTCCAGGCTTGCTGTGTTTTCATTCCTCCTAAATTTCTGTGCTCTGCCATGTTTGTTCTCTTCATCTGCAAAAGTACCACAAAGGAAACAAAAGCCTCGGTTTGCAACCAGCAGCCTTGATAATATTTACGTGTCTGTCTGTTTAGCATCTGTTTGTTTTTGCCATTGTCAGTCAAGTCAAACCATGTAGTCTGAAATGTCCCGTTTCTTTGTCTGTGTCCCATATCAACCCATCCTTAAGGCTACAGAGCATTTTGGAGAAATGGATGTGTGTGTGTAAGAGAGAGAGAGCTGGCATATTAGAGGAAGAAGCAATATGAAATAGAAGTGTTACATTGAGCAATGGATGTGCACAGCTACCTCGCTGCCATTTCCACTCGTGTGAAATCAATCACAGGTTTGTTGGAGTGATTTTTATTGGCCCTAAAAAGTCCTAGCCACAGGCTAATGGGATAGATTCGTCTTTACTCCCACAAACAATGCATCGCCCAATGTGGAGACTTAAAAGGATATGACAGCTTGTCATCCAAAGCGTCTCCATGCGTTAGTCCCTTTTTGTGCTCACGTCCTCTACATCAGAGGGATCGCACAGATCAATGCTTTCCCTCTTTCCCTTGAAGGGACAAGTGCTGTCCCTGAGGTGCCCCCCTCCCTCCATACCGACCCTCTCTAGCCCTCATGAAGGCCTCCACTTATCTCCCCAATCTTCCTCCGACTCCTGCCCAGCCCCCCCCAGCCCTTCCTGCCATCATTGCCTTGTTTACGAGCCTCTCCCCTGGAAGGACAGGTTAATAGAGGACCTGGTCCGGCTCAGGCCCGCCTGGTTCCCATTCGCTCACTAATAAGACATTTCATCTCCCTTTTCTTGCTGCCTGTTCGCCAGCGGCAAAAGCTCTCTCCAAAAGCGCTGAGTACCAGGATGTGTATGTGTACGCTCTGGTCTCGGCTGTATGGTGGCCTTGAGGTGAAAAACACAACCACATTTGCTAAATCAAATATACGAACCAGAAGAAATAATCACATCGTAGAAAACCCTTGATATTACAGACACAGTCACGCATTTATGGTTTAACATTGCTCACATTTATTTGTATGATCAATTTGATCATGTCAGACTTTTTTGCTGAAATCAAGGTGCAATTTCTTTGTTGTTCTGCAATAAGATCCACATTGCCGGGATGACCTTGTTTCCCTCCCAGCTGCATCCCTCACCCATTGAATAATGAAATAATACCCTGGCTCTGCTCACACTGACTCGATACTAAAAAAAATTCTCTCAACAGTAGGAAAGTTGGAAAAAAATTCAACCAGGAGACAATAAATCATTGTCATTCGCTCAGAGAACGGAAATTTTTGGTGCCCCAGCTTACATACAAAGAACTATGACAAAACAAATGAATAAGCTTTCTGGTACATTAAAATTTTAGATTACCAGGGCATAAAGTTAAAAACAACAACAGCAACAAAAAGCAGTATAGAGACACATTGCTCTGGAAATAAACTACTTTATCATGCATCAGGTTAGTAGTATCTGAAGTAAATAACTGCCTAGTCAGGTCCAAGCTAATTGTGCCCACAAGCTTGCAAGAGACAAGAGGGAGCCTGGAACAAAGTTGGATGCACCACTTAAGAAATGACAAATGTACAAAAATACAACCAAGGCAAAAACAGGAGTGCATTTTGCCCCTCTGTGCAACTGCCAGACAAAAATGTTGACACTGGAAGATTCTCCACAACTCAAGATGAGGTTAATTTTTTTTTGTTTCTTTACATTTAATGCCAACATTACACATTTTCTTATTTTGTACAATATTTAGCACATTTGCAAATATGTTAGTTTAAGTTTAAGGACGGCAAATGAAGGGCTGAATGTTGGGCAGCTAAAACCCTTTGAAAAGGTTCGGAGAAAATCGTCCTTACAGCTAATTAAAAGAGGACCTTGTTGCAGAAAATTCTACTCTCCTACTACACAACCATCACTCAACCTTCACTGTTACCTCTCCACCTTACCACATATATGGCACACTACTCCCCACTTTGCGGCTAAATGTGGGAATAGCATGTAAGTCTTAATGTGTTAAATGACCCAATACAGATGTGATCCCAAAGGGATATTCAGCTGATGCCTGAGTCACTATAAACATCCATTCACAGTTAGGGCTGAGAAATATAGTAAGTACCAACCTCTTTGGTATTATGTTATATGTGTGTATTTAATGGTTATGAGTTTTCTGACATGTTGTTCTACTTTCTTTAGTGTTTGTGTGATTTTTGAAATGTTTCGTTTTCCACCTCAGGGCCACCGTACTGCAGCCCACAATTAAAGACAGAAGAACAAACCAATGAAAGTAGCCCACAGCAGGCAAGGTTACCCTGTAAATCAGCTCCCAAGGACACAATAACAACCTCCTGAAAACACTGAAACAAGGACTGTGATCTTTTTACTGGGGGACGAATGAAAGACAGGAACTGGAGGATATTGGGAGCCAGGCCTGGTTCATAATGCCTGGGCTTTAGGTGGTTTAAATCAACGTGACTAGTCGGTCTCTAAAAGCCAGCCAACTCCCTCCTGTCCAGAGGGAGCCCAGGGAGACTTGGCGTCCAGTAAACAATGTCCGCCTCGCCCTCTGGAACCCTGGGAGGGAGAGGAAACGGCATGTCCTTGGGGCTTCAACTTTGACCCCCCCCTTCCTGATGAAATATGGGCCCTGCCCTGTGGTGTAGACTTGTTTGAACTCGAGTCCCTAACGGGCGAGGGTGTGTGTGCTTGTTATTCATCGGGCCTTTGTGTCGGTGAGCCTTTTTGTGAGCTCGTGCGTCCGAAACATTGAGCAATTATGGATCACAACAATTATGTGATTGCAAATAACTCTAAAATAACAACTCGCTGATTTGCACCGTTTGAATTAATGACCTCATACAGTGAAGGCTTCAAATTCATTCTGTAAATGAGCATAAATTGTGAACTTCCTACTTCATTGATTTTGAAACTCAAGAAATCGACTTGTTTTTCATAGAACTCATGTTGCTTTTTTCTCTGTTATGTTAATTATAAATCTGTGCAATTATGAGTCAACTATAGAGGAGCGTTACCGTTTATTAGTTGCAATTTATATAAAATCTTCCCAACCTTTTGTTTTTGAGGAAGGAAGTGAGGTAAGCTAGAGGAGTTTGGAGAAATGTTTACGCAGGCCGAGCTGATGCTTTGATAAATGTACTAGGAAATGACCTATGTGTAATACCAGTTGCTTTGCTCATTCATACTCAATATGGCACTTGGCACACAATCCATCAGCAAAGCACAATGACCTTTACCATACTGATGAGCAGCTACTCATTCTGTGTTTCAGATAAGAAAGGATTTATGCCCTCTGAAACAGTTGCATACGGAGCTGAACTGTGACATTTGGTTAGAATTTGAGAGGCTATTGTGCCCTCTGAACATCAGGCCTACTGGCCAGTTATTACTTTACCATCTTTCATTTATTCCTGAGAAAATTTTCTTCAAGGTACGTGTGAAAAAGGTTGTAACTTTCTGCCTAAAAGATGACAAAGCAGAGGTTTGATACATCAAAGATTTTCATGATTTTACTCTCAAGATTTGGATTAAATACAGCACACAGCTGATTTGCACTCTTAATATCTCAGGTGTTTTTTTGTTTTGTTTCTATATCATTTTCGATACCATATCCTTTTTAATATATCTGTATAACAGTCTCTTTATAAAGCAGCTTTATTGTCACTATAAAATAAATTGTACCATGAAATTACAGGTCAAAGTGCAGGGTTAGTCCTGAGCCGCTGCAACTGAGCGTACCACCACATTGGGCCAACCTAACCTAATGTGCCCAACATGCATGTTTTTGATGGTGGGAGGAAAGCGGAGCACCCGTAGGAAACCCACGCAGACATGAGGAGAACACGCAAACTCCACACAGAAAGGAACCCAGATCCCTCTGGATGTTAGATGAGTGGACCTGGAATCAGACCCACAACTTTGTTGCTGTGAGTCAACAGTGCTAACCACTGAGCCACCGTGTTGCCCATTTATGCATCCATACATATTCTTCCTTCTCTCCTGCTGTAAATGTAAGGTGTATATAGTGTATGTAGATGTGTATAGTTTGTAAATTCAAATTTGCATTCAATTTCATATTTTTTCATGCTTTTTTATTTTTTCTAGACTTTTATTTTTACTTGTGCTTTTGCACTCCATTTTATGTGTACTCTCTGTAGCTGCTGTGACATGTAAATTTCCCCATTGTAAGATAAATAAAGTCTTATCTTGAAAAAAAGCTTATTTATTTTATTGACTGGAAGGAGTGGCCAATCAATACAATAACTTTCATGTTAGATAAAATTAATAAACATGAAATTCTTTATTTTCAAATGGACTGATTTATTCATTTAAATAAGTACACTAAACTTAGAAAACAAGTGTAAGTGCCATAATTATATGACAGCTAATCAGCTGTTTTACTGCATTTAAATTGCTGCAGCTGCATTTTACTTGTAAATGCTGTTGGGGGAGTGCCTGTTTCATCATGCAATCTTTTAAAACCATAAACATAAACTGCTTCTACCAGCGACAGGAGGAATTGCGTATTTAAGCTCTTATAGTGTGAAATACACATTTTTAGGATCAGAGTTATTATTTCGGTGTAACTTTTTCTCCTCTTCAGCTACAGTAACAGTTGTCTTCCCCTGCAGGGCTCATCGTCTTATCCTACTGCACTTTGCACAGTGGTCAGCCCTCTCTCTGCTGCTTACAGCCTAATTTATCCCATCATACAAAACTGGCATATCTGTCACTCTTTAGAGCTCTGACTAATTGGTACAAACAAACAAATTTGGCTCATGGGCTGTAAGTTCAGCATCACTCACCTAAAAACATCACCTGATGTTACAAAATGACAATATGTCACAGTTGGTGTTGCCTTCGTGATGGATAACAAATCAAACTTGGCAATGATAGTCATTATAAATATCAGATACAGATGAACAAACAAGAGGGATTTGAAATTTTCCACTTCCCTTCAGGTCCTCCTGCTGCGGCTGTTTGTTGAGGTAATTAAAAGTCATCTGTTTCCATGGTACATTTGAAATACAAGCCGTCGCCGTACAAATTGATCCGTAGGATGTCCCTCGTACTGCGCCCGGTGTTCCCCTAATTGACAATGCATGTGTTTCCATCTCTGCTCTTTTAAATTTCAAATGATGGATGAAAAAGGAGGCTTCCTTTCTGCAGATGCAAAAAGCACCTTCAGACTGTGGATGGCAGCCACAAGTGTCGTAACCTAGCAACCAGGGAGTTGCTGTGTGTGTGTGTGTGAGAGAGAGAAGAGGGGCTTCCTCTTGAGAAGAAAGAAAAAAAAATCCCTCTCACACTCATTCTAGTTTATTTATGCCTTTGTTTGACCAGCTATTTTAGGACCTTTGAGTATCTCTTTTTCACCCAAGGACACATTTATTTTTAGCGTTGTCTCGTGCTTCCTGCCTTTTCTTTCTGCATGCTTCAACGCTGCTTAACCCTTTTCTATTTCTACTGTGCTGCCTGCATCTGTTCCACAGAACCACATGGGAGGATGGATTTGTGGGGAAAAGGGGAAAGGGAGGATCTTGCTGGTGTGTCTGCATGTGTGTGTTTGTAAGTGTGCGTGTGTGTGTGTGTGTGTGTGTGTGTGTGTAAAGGCTTAGGAAGAGGGGAGGAAAGAGGATGAGGGAGGAGAAGAGACAGAGGGAGCGTTTTCCATCTGCTTTTTGGCTGAATTTATTCTTTTTGTTTGAGGCCATCACGCTGGGCACATGTTTGTTTTTGAATACGGTTGTTTTACCATCTGGACTATTACCTCTTACAGAACATTTTCTTTGTCCTTGTTTACACTACTTTGTGCTAGCTGTGTGCACACACTCTAGACTAAGTCATCTGCATGTTGTCAGTCAGGCATTGCACAGATTTCATCATAGGTGGTTGACAGAGTAAATTCCGGTGATTCTGACATTTGTTTTTACACATACAGCTCGTCTGGTCATGTCTGGATAAGTTCAGAGTACAAGTGTATGTGTAGACAAGGCTTAAGATTGAATCTGTTGCACTTAGAACATTGTCAGACTCTATATTGTGATGATGTCGTGCAGATAAGCATTGTTTAGTCAGGCTGAAAAAGGCTGAGTGATACTGACGTCACACTTATGACTCATTAGCCCGCAGGAGTTTCACCTGAACAGGGAGAGATTTTGGACACCGAAAGGACGTTTACGAAGATTTTCAAAACAAACCAATGGTGTGGCTCCCGAGGAGACTGAGAGAAGTCGTTTGGGTACTTATCTTCTCAATTTAGCAGTTTTTAAAATGTGACCATATTAGGCTTTTTATATTTTGGGCGAAAAATGGAAAATATCATTTTTAATTGTACATAAAGTGTTCATTACCTATGTAAGGGATAATGTCCAGTGCTTCGCATCTGGACCTGCATCACCCTGTCACAGTTCTTTTCGCAATAATGACCGGCCCACTGGACATTATCCTGCTTAATGCATGGCTAGTTACTAAAGAAATCAATAACATGATACAAAATTTTGAATTGGGTTTTTTTTTTTTTTTTTGGATTCAATAAAGGTTTTATGTCTTCCACTGAAAAAATTGTCCATTTGATTCTTCAGTTGGAACTGCTTGCATAGCAATGTAGTGTCAACGTTGGTTGTTTCCTGTTTTGGATCAGGACTGTTTTGGAAACGGGGCCGTCTATTACAACACAAAGGAAAGGCGCTACCTTACAGGCTTTATATTTATCACAAACATAGACTGACTCAGCACCTTATTTCATACAATCTCCTGCCTCGATGAAACCTGGTGCCTTCATGACCCACAATGCAGGATATTTGGGTGTGCCTTCCTACCAACAGCCAGTGTAGCAGCAGGCTGCTTGCGTCAAACAAAGATGAGATTGATTTTCAAATCCAACTGACGGCGACACATCTCTTATGGTAATCTATCAGACTTATAGCGCCACAAAAAGCTCTGTAAAAACTTTTTTCACACATGTAGTAATATTCTCAGTAACCTGTAAATAGACCGAGAAGAGAAAGATGTATAAAATTGGTTCCACTTTTAAAACTACTGTGCGTTGTAGTTTATAGCAAATGTTAGTAAAACAGGAGTAACAGTGTTTTTCGAGGGACTATTTTCAGATGTGGTTTTGGTGCAGTAGCAATTATTTAAGGCACCAAGACTGCCTATTTAGGACTGACCCACAATAAACTTTAGTGTCTATGTTGATGGTAATAAAGAAACATGTCACTCACATTTTGTTGTTGTTTGCTTCTTTGTTTGTTTTGTACGACAGTGGAAGTCTTAGGCAAGGAGAAATTAGGCGTATACAGAGGTTATAATTGTCAGTTAAATCAATTTATTGTTGGTTTCAGTTTCACGTGAAAATTACTTGTCATTAAGTAAAATACAGAATATCTCCATCATTTTAATTTATACGAGGATTCTCATGCGACACCAAGGATATATCTGCTTGTGTTTGAATTATTAGTTGTTACGTGTGCCTTTCCGTTGTGCATAAAGCTTCTGCATATTCATGGATGATACTTGAGCCTGAATGTGAACTGATGTCTTCTCTTCATCACCCTCCTCTTCGTGCTGCATCTCTTTCTCTGCCACTGAATTTGCATAGTCAAAGCTGTGATCATTTACATGATGGCATAGGTACAATTCATTTCAGTCTGAAGTCGTCCCCCCCCCTACCCCCCCACCCCACCCCGAAGCTCTGAGGCTCCAGCCTGCGTGTCTGTGGGGAACGATAGGGAAAAAATAAATGAGGAAATCATGTAGGGGTGCTCAGTAGCTGATGTGTAGCTCTCCAGTGGCAATGTGATTTTACTGTCATTGGCTGGAGAAAGGTCAAAGCAAAGGCGCATTGAAATGGGGGAATAAATAGGAAAGCATACTGCAGTGCATGGGGAGAGTCGGCCTGCCAATGAAGTCCCAATCTATTCCCCTCACGCTCCCTGTTCACTCCCATTACAGACCTCATCAGCATCAAATCCCCACTAGCAGCAGCAACACACCCTCCCACACATACAGTATGCTCCCCCTTCTCACGGACGCACAAACACACACACACACGCACACACACCTCATTTGCAGGCCTTGCAAAAAGGAGACTACTTGTTTAAATCTTCTGGGCAGTCCCTTGCATTTTTGTGTGAATGTTGAAGACTGTTTGCAACTCTAACCTGCACGTAACAGCAGCCATTCAGATTGTCACCTCGCTTTTCACTGTGGTCATTATCTACAAACTCTGACCAACAATCTGAAGTTTCTTGCATATATCATGGTAAACTGTGTAATTTAAAGGGTGTATGCTTAAAAAAGAGCAACATAGGAAGAAAAACATAAAATATAACCCCTTCATGAAAATATAATTGTTGGTTATTTACCAAATGATGATGACCGGCTTGAGGTCATAGTTTATATTAACCACTACATCACTGGCCACTCCGGCCCGCTCCTGTGTCTGCTCCCTCGCTCCCTCTCTTCCCTTTCACACCTCCCTGTCCCACCGCCCAAGGCAGTGGACCGATACCTTTGCTACATCCAGACAGACACACCACCACCTCCGCCTCGCAGTCCTACACCCCTTTCTGTCCACCTCAGCTCAGTTCGGCTCAGCTAACATGACAGGCCGGGCAGATGATGATAAATGCAGAGGAGGAAAAGCAATTACTGGATCAGTTAGGTGTAGTAGGGAGCGCTCAGGGCACTCATTACCAACAGACTGTAGAGTTTGGGATGCGCACACACACACACACACACACACACACACACACTTACTCACACACATGCATCCATCTTTGCTGGTTTAGATGCATCAACAACAACCATTACATTTCATAGGACAAAGTTATTTTTTTCCTTTGTTGTTTTATACTTTTATTCATTGAAGTGAATTGAATCAATTCTTCTATTATTCTTTATTTAATGCAGCAGCATAAAAGCACACATAACAGAGATAAGATCAAATGGCAGGCAGATGACATAAACAGTGTCGCAGATACGCCACATGAATAAGCTAATATCAGTGTGGCACAAATGTGGCTTGCACTCTTCTGAAGTGGACTATACAGTTTGGTGACATGCCATCTGCACACCTGTCAAAGCCAAGCAGGTCAGATATAAAGAACATATACCAAGGAGGATGAGGCAGCCTCGGTGATTGACAGTAGCTCTGAGGTTGTCATAGGGACAGCTGCAGTCCTCGCCGTCCCCAGAGGAGGATGTAGAAACACTAATAATACAGGAGAGACACACAGAGAAAGATTGAAGAAAAAGGAACGTGTGATTTGTATTTACCCTGCAAATGCACAAACACACACACGCAAACACACAGCCGAACTCTTTCTTGCAGGCTAAAACAGAGGCAGTTACCCAGTGCTGTGTGTCTTGTGTGAGTGGTGGGCGGTGAGATCGCAGGTCAGGCCCACGCAGTCCCCTTTCAGCCGCACAGTGTGCAGCACACACTGGCTACACTGGGGCCGGCATTGCAGACGGAAGAAAGAGGAGCTCATGCATGCACATAAGACACAAGGCACACATATTTACACATGCATACACTAGCTCAAACACACGTCAAGTTTCCTCCCCTTGCCAAAAATCTACTGTGGTGCTTTCCCTCTGCATTGCTGCCCCCTTTCAGTAAAACACATGATGATAATTGCTTTATCAAGAAACTGAGCATGTCTACATCGTCCTGGTTGAAGTAAATAAAATAAACATGATGACAATGCACTCGCAATAGGTTTAATATAACAGGGTTTGACTTCATATCGCAATACTTTCCAACAGGTTCACTAGATAAGTAGTGTTTAAACCGACCTCTTTTTTTGCCCTAAAAAACTTTCATTTTTCTCTGACAGACCATCCAGCCACAATTACATAAGAGTCCATGGGTCCTAATTATGGGTTTGCTTTACCACTACACACAGTAAACATGTGATTACAAAAACAGCTTGATTCTGTTGGACATCTAATCATTGGTTGCATTGCGGTTCACCCTGATATCACTTTCCTTAACCTTAACTGTCAGAGGAGGTGTCTGTTTGACTTTGATAATGGGTATGTTTGGTGATTTGGCTCGCGGGGGCACTTTGTCACATGTCTGACCACACTTGGACTGGACAGGATGTTCTAAACAAGTTCATGCTTGAGCGCCGCTGGGAGAGGATGATGTAGTGGCACTGTAGGTGGCGAAGATACACAAAGTCTCAGAGTGTGTTTGCGTGCATTTATTTATGTGTGTGTGTGTGTGTTTGTCTGCGTCAGCGCCAGAGTGAATGTTTGTGTATATGGGCGAGTGGGGGTGGCAGGGCTATAATCTGCTCCAAACTGCTTGCGGGCAGAGGCGAGGTGGGCGAGACAGTGATACAGAAAGAGAGCAAGGGATGGAGGGAGAGCGAGGGGGGGGGTGAGGACAAGTGAGGAAGAAATGAGTTGGCAAGAGAGAAGAAATACAGACAGACAGGAAAAACAAGGAGGGAGGGAGGGAGAAGTAGAGGTGAGTCGAGAGCAGAATGGATTCGTGCGGCTTATGAATGCTCTACAGCTACTGTACGCACTGTCCTCTCTCCTCTCCCACCCATTGTCATCCCGGGCTCCGTGGGCGCCGGCAAGGCAGCTAATTCCTCTGACATTTACGCTGCCTTCTCAGCCCTTCAGTGACGCAAGCCTGGCCGCAGCCTCTGTCAGCACCCACAATGGCCTCAGGTGGATGAGAGATGGTGGATGGTGCAGACGATGGACTACTCAACCCTAACTGGGGCTCGGCCAATGAAGAGGCCCTTTGAAACACTCTGAGAGCCAAGGTCCTGCATATTGTGTTATATTATACAGTATGTCTTGAATAAAATAGGATTAGTGTGGGTGGAAGAATAAAAGAAGAACACAGTGTGGAGGAAAAGAGCGAAAGAAACTGAAGGAGAGGAAGAGCAGAGGGAGGGAAAAAAGTGGGAAATTTATAGTGCGAGGAAATTACAAATTTTTCACTCCTCCATGCCAAAGTATGCACTTGGGTTTTTAAGTATGTGTTTCATGAATTCATTTTACAGTCTCGAGCTATACTTACAGAAAACACTGCAGCAGTTTTTCAGGGGTCTGGCTTGTTGATCACCTTACCTGATATCACTACACATCCCATAATCCCTTGCTATTGTGACACTTTCGCATTGCAGTGCATAACATTAGATTGCTTCTAAAGATGGTCAAGCCCATGTTATCATTTTTTGGAAATAAATGAGAATGCAGTAACACTTGTACAGATTTTTCCAAATATTTGTTTACTTTTATTCATGCGTCTTGTTTTTGTTCTTTGCGCTCAAAGTCACAGCTAATGTGGAGGTTGCAAATGCAAAATATAATTGCAAATCTTACTGTACGCACTCAATGCTAACTGTCTACGGCAGACATGGAAGGCAAAAGAAAAAAAAAACAACCAACTGAAAAATTTGTAATTGCAAAATGAAAGGCAGTAATACAGAGAAATACTGTTTATTATTGCATAATAACACTGTAGCTTTATTTATCCATTCATCAACACTGAAATGGCCATTATGGCCATTTTGACTGTTTTCACATTCATATGCCGTATAACTTTGCTGAATTAGAAATTACAGTGTTGCAGGTCCCCGGCTTTTTATAAAAATGTCTCTATTTTCATTTAAAATGTTAAATGTGCAAACTGCACTAGGGACAAACCAAATATCATTAATTCTACCTATTTGGCTACAGGCGGTCCTGATGACCTCACAGATTTTGCTACAGTTAAATTGATACATTTTAGCGCGGTGGCAGCTACATCTTGGTTGCTTGGCAACTATCATTGTCTCTGTCAAAAGTAAAATTTCGAGAGCAGCTGCAAGTTCCAATTTCAGAGGCAATTTTCGTCCCTCAAAGCAGCACGGTGGAGCAGAGCTCACCCGCATCAGCCGGGACCAGATCTGCAGGATCCGTCGCCCATGAAAGTGGGCGTTTCTTTTCCCCCTTGGCAGATTTTCAGGTGTTATTTTGTTTTTAAAAAGATATCCTAGCACAACAAATGCATTACTCTCTTTAATGGGAATTTATTATGATAGATAATAGAATTTAGCACCTGACCGTCAAAATGACCACTCACGGCCATTCTGGGTATGTAGGTGTGGAATTTTGGCCCTTCTAGTGTTAACTATATCTGCGTATCTTTTCTATGGCTGCAGAAAGTTGAGCCAAACTCTGCTGAGCTGTGTCAGCAGTGGCGAGCAACTTGGATAGGCTGCCAGTTTATCACAACAAAACACAAACATCTATTGACACTTACATATACTCCTACGTGTAATTTAGGCTCTCCAAATAACCCCACCTGCATTTCTTTAAACTGTGCAAGTAGCTGTTGGCATCTCGGTCAAAATTCAATCAAAGCAACAGAGTTTCAGATAGTTTTTATGAAATTAAAATGCATTTATGTAGGAGAAGCTTGGGGCTTTTATTTCCTTTTATTCCCGAAGTTGACGTTTCCCAAAGTTTATTATTAGAGTTGCTGATGCAGAAACGGCGGAGCTCAGAAAAGACATCTCGCTTTCTGTTTAAAAAGAACCAAACTTTAACTTTTGTAAATTACAACCTTTATTTTAATGGCATATAATGACTATACTTTTAGCAAATAACTGGTTGTGTGGGATCTTTTGGACAGATTTTTTTTTGGCAAAAGTGCTTTAAAAGAGAAATACATACATTACAGACTTATACTTTATGTAGGTTTACTAGTGGAATGCAACCACAGTAATGGTGGCTCCTCTACTTCCGCCTACGAGCCAAACTCTCCATTTGGAGAGCTGGAATACAGGACAGGCCTTTACAGTGATTTGTATCACGATGTCCTATGGTTTCCCGGTTGAATCATTTTGATGGACCTGCATTAAAGCTCACTGCTCTTCCTATTGATGTGTGTACATTCTTAAATTTAGAAAAAATTCCAACAAAGCGTGCGATCATTTTCATTTCTGGTAGATTGTATTGGCGCTTGTGGACAAAAGTGGCACTGTTTACTGTCGCAAAGATCTTGTCTAGTACGGGCACTGATTTTGAAAGGGAGTAAAAAAAAACACGCCACTTATTCGCACAAAACCAGTTCAACCGTAAACACAAACAATCTACAGACAAATGTCCTCCTGCTTCCAACCAAAGATAGGAAAAAAGAGAGCAGTGGATCGATCATGCTTGTAAACAACAAACCGTCTCTTTCGGTTTGTGTGCCGTAAAGTGCTTTGTAGTGTTTCCGCTGACTGAGCGGACCAGGCACAGGCATTATAAAAGACAGGATAGTAATCTCCAATCTCCTCGTCGATGGTCTCATTTGATGATGTAGGTAAGATATGAGGCAATAGCATTAAAGGGCAACTTTGCCGATTTTCAACCTTATCTCTGTCTATCTGAATTAGGGATGCAATGTGGAACCCAATAATGTATTTTTTCAATTTCCTCTGTCTCTGGAACACAG
>JAQLOL010000020.1:22776878-22808550 GCA_029783665.1 Naso thynnoides
AGATCTAATTCTGTCTTTTCTGTCAGTTAAAGCTACAAAGCCGCAAGCTAGGAAGGCAGCCAGCTAACTAAGTTTTGCATTAAAATTGGGACCAGGGGCAAATAGCTTGCATTGCTTTGTCCAAAGCTAACAAAATCCACCTACCAGCACCTCTAGCTCACTATTTAGCATATCATGTTTGTTAATTTCATTCAAAACCAAAGTGTCAAAAGACATATATTGCACTAGAGGTGCTGGTAGGTGGATTTTGTTACTTTAAAGAGCCAGGCAATCTGTTACCAGTCTTTCCCATGCCATGTTAAGTTAACTGTCTCCCTGCTGTAACTTAATATCTAATGAAGAGAGGAGGCATATTGATCCTATCATCTAACTTTCAGCAAGATAGCATATAAGCATATACCCCAAAATGTCAAGCCATCCCCTTTAATCATTCTTTTGGTCATTTTTTCAGGAAACAGTATTTCCTTCTCCACCTATGAGCTTTTGATTGCTAACATAAACTGATATTGCAGGCTCTTGGCGGAGGAGCATATGTACGGTCAAGGAACTGCTGTGGATGTTATTCTAGCTGTCAGGCTTTGTTTACCTTTCATTTGAACATTTTCCTGTCTCTCATTCCTAAGTTTTGTATGTTTTCTCTTCGCCCCGCCTGTTGTTTTGTGTCATAACAAAGTGAGTTATATTCCCTCCTCCAATAGTTTTCTCATCCCCTCTCCTTATGGTTGATTTCGCTGTTTATGTTTCCACTCCATCATTCGTCTTTCCTCAGAAAAAGCTGAGATGGGACAAGGCCTGCTTTTCTCCTCTGTGTGATGTGGGTTTGGGTGTGGGTGCGTGTGGTTTTGGCATAGGACATGTTTCAGAAAGTACATCAGGAGAGGTGTCAGCGTTAGGTGTGTGACGTCAGTGACATATCTCTGCTGATGCAAGTTTGCATCTTACACAAGCAGCATTTCATCTGCCGTCTTTCTGTACACAGATTGTACAACTAGGAGGAGGGGGGGAGTCCTTGCTGACAGCCAACCTGCTGCCTCCAGACTGCAGAAAAATACTAATGTACCAGTGAGCAGGAACATTGCCAGCACTCTCTTTCTCTCTGTGTCAGTCCATGTCTGATAGCTGGGAAAGACTTCTAGAGTTTTATGAGTTTTGCTGCCGGACCTGCCGCGGGCTTGGCTTAAGGCCCTGACAAGGATCAGAGTAGCATAGCAGCACTCACACTGGGACACACACACACACTAACAGCAGTGGACACACACACAGAGTAGAGTAAATGTGTCTGGTAACAAATGTGAAGCCAGTGCATGTTTACCCCTTGTTCTCCTGGGATTATGTGGGAATTCTCAAAGATTGAGGTAGTGGATTGTAGTGCCACTGGCCATACAGGGGGCTGCTAGACATACAGACAACCTAAACAGCCTTGGACCAGCAGACTGAGGGGTTATGCCACACGTGAGAGAGAACCTGGTGAGGCAAAGGGCGCTGGGAGCAGATGTGACGTACTGTCGAGAATTCAGCACGTAATCACATACGACAGAGGAGTCGGTCAGGGATAATAAAGATAAACATTTGCTCTTCAGGTTATTTCCTGAGTCATGTGCTAAATTTGGACCTGGTGACAGCCAAGTGGCGTCTCACCCAACCTAGCCAACCTGTGCCTCAGGGCCATTTCCTATTGGCTGTGACCTTTTCTCCTACTCTGCCTTCTCCCTCTCTTACAGATAAGACAATCCACAGCAAACAGACTTTATCTTTGACACCTACAGTCAAAGCAAAAAAAAAAAAAGAAAAAATAGAGAATGAGACTTTATTAATCACTGACCAATGAGGGAAAATTAATCTTAAAAATGGATGGATTAACAGTGAAAACAAGCGACAGAAAGGACAGAGCGAGTGGACTTGCACAATGCTCTTTTGAGGTGGCGGGCGTGTTGTAAAAAGCAACAGAGCAGAAAGAAAAGAGAGGTACTGTCCCCGTTTGTAAAGAGCGTTCACTGCCCTTTGTTTGGTTTAGAAGAGGAGGAGGAACTGCTGACCACATCAACCACAGGCCTTTAACTCACGGCACAAGCACTTTCTGCATGACCTTCACATTAGAGTGGCTTTAAACTGATGTCTAGAGTTCAGTGAAAAAATGCCAAAAGAAAAAGGTAGACTCGATTTGTACCTTTCAGTGTACAAAAAGCCTGACATGGGGCAGTAGCTTATTATAGTGTAATTCAGTTTCTTGTTGTTTTTCTAGCTCTTCAATTTGTACTTTTAAGAAGACAATTATGTGCCTGGGTTGAGCAAAATGTACTTGTGCCTCAACAGTGACTTCAGGGCTTGTTCAGACCCTGACTTTCTGCCAAATGCAGGTAAAATTCGGCAGAGGCGTTTAATAGAGTCACTCTTGCTTCCAGGAAAATACCAATGGGTCTCACTCAGTGAACTATCTGTAAACATTGCAGCAAAATTACAAACAGACCAGATTTGGATGAACTGCCCAACTAACCACATATTAGAAATCCACATGATTTCTTTCTTGCCTAGAAAATATCAACTAGATTAAGTGATACGTTATACTCCTACAGCAAAACCAAAAAACAGAGCTTTTAGCCTGTTGCGCTAGGCTGTTAGTCCTTCCCCTATAGCTACAAAGGCAAGACGACAACCATTGAAAAACATCTGGATACTCATTGTGGAGTGCATTTTCCATGTTTATCAGTGTTAAAGCACTTCTGTGCTCAGAATGTCACTTTTAAGTAAGAAAGTAAGCAGAGCCGGCCCATGGCAAAAGTAACTTAAGCGCCTGCTTAGGGCCCTGTGACCAGCAGGGGGCCCCTGCTTCTTTTTTTAATTAATCTTTTTATTTTTTGTACGATTATATTACGCTAATGATATGTAATCATGCAAAAAGACCTACACCATGTTTAGTATGCCACTTTGTACTGTATCACTTTGAATAATAAAATGAAAATCAACACCAAACCACTCTTGTAACTAAATTTGTTACCATTGAAGATTTAAACTGCAGAAGGGCAAAAAACATGCCAGGCTGACATTGGTGTGATGTAAGTGACACAGCTACAACTGTGCAAAATTATGGGAAGCTGCTGACTTTGCCAATTTGCTTTTCCAAGTTTGCAAAACTATCACCTGCTTCTGTGTCCACTCCCTAATCAGAGCCCCTCGTGGATGAAAATCTAGCTACAACTAAAGGTGCTCAAGCTAGTTTAACGAGTCTATTTGTAATAACAGCTACTGAAATAGATTAATTAATTTACAATAGGTGTGAATGACTGATAATAACAATAATTATAAGTAATAATAAGACAATAATCAGTGGTATTGGTGGAGGTAGAGGCCCCCCATATCAGATTTTGCTGAGGGCCCCATAAAGACTTTGGGCCGGCCCTCTAATAAACTCTCCTTGAACAATAGCATTTTCCATTGTGTTCCTTTATCTCAGGTTTCAAACTCAGTAATTGCACCTTTAGTTCAGAATGAATCAGTCCATCCTGAACAACCACTCAGTCTGTACCTGTTGTTCTAGTCCTGCCATGATAGAGAGCTGCAAGTACAGAGTGGGCAGCTTGTACTTTTTCTTCCGAGACTTTTTCTTCTGTTCTTCCTCTGCTGCCTCCACTGTCTGTCAGTTGCTGCGGATATCTGCCTTTTCCTCTCTGCTTCCTTTTCTTTGTTTTGTATCCCACACTGTGGCCTTATCTGTAAAAGTATGCCGTTGCCTACGTCTTAAATTTGAAAGTATGAACATAAAGTTACTGCTGCAGTCTTTTAATCTATTTTTCTACAGACAAATTTAGTACGGTGGGACTGATTGCATAATTGCAAAGTATTAGTTTTTAGTCTACAAATTGACCGACCGCAATCTAACAAAACTTGACCTAAAATTATTCAATTTACTAATTCAATTAAACTTAATGCTTGTAAATGTTATTATCTTATCAGGATCGCATAACAGTATTTTTGTAAACTGATATCAGATTGAAACTAACTCTGACCACCAACACTGTGACTATTGGTTCTTGAAAGCAGAGCTGGCACTGCAGCGTTTCAGTGGTACTGAAGACCTATTAAACAAACAAAGAAGCACTGCCATGCCAAATAAAATGTGACGGTAATTTAGAATGCATGAGTTTACATAAAATTTTGTCACACTGCCTCATCTCTCCAGCACTGCAGCGTGTTTTTCTGTTGGGGCTTAACGTGGCTTTGACAGCACTGCCTCTTTTTACCACTGACTGTGTGGATTTACTAAACACTGGTCTGGGACTGATTACCTCCTCTCCCTCGTTTCTGGTCGTCTCTGTATATGTCTGTTGATGTTGTTTAGAGCAGCACAGACCACTTCAGATTGTCTTCAGTGTGGAATGGAAGCGCCAGCAGTCAGGGGGGAGTGCTGCAGCGCATTCTTACATGTCACTTTTTAGCAAAACACGCAAGCAGAGCTCTTATTCTCTGTCTCAGCATGGAGTTTGCAGTGTGGGCAGAGGGTGATGAATACAATGGAGAGAAAATAGAGGAGAGGAGCGAGGGGGAGTGGGGATGGAGGAGAGTGCGTGGGTGAGCAGATAGGACTGGAGATGAGGGGGAGGGGGGCAGGTTAAGTTGGTGCCTACACAGGGCTCTATCCCACAGGCTCTCTCTCCTGTCTCCCACGCCTGGGCCCTCTAACCTGGCCTAGCTTCTGTTTAATGTCTGGCTCTGTCACACCTCGGCCCACTCCCTAGAGATCTGCACGTCTGCGGAGTAAAGTACATTTCAAACTAGTTCTCCAAAGGAAAAAAAACACACTAGAGAAGACTTCAGCATGGATTTTTTTTTTAATCTCTCAAGCAGCCTCTGCATGTCTTGATCTTGTTGTTGATCAACTCTTTTCTGTTTTTAATATCTACAAATATTCACAATGTCTTTCTTCTAATTAGATTTTAACTTTTTTAAGTGACCAATATGTATAGTTTTGGTAGTGGACAGGTGTTTTTATGTCATAGAGAGCAATGGTCTCGGTAAACAAAAGTATCATAGTGACATGTCAGCTAATCATTATTTCCCAAGCAGTTTTTGGCCGTTTTTTTGCTTCTGTCACATTTTTATTCACTGTGGCCTTGTTTTTACTGCAAATAAAAAGTCCTGCACATCTATAAATTCAGGACAACCATGGAAAGAGAAAGAGGTAACTCAACAATGTCTCCTGAGCAGTGTAACAAAGTTATAATGTTCTAAATCATTATTAAAAAAAGAAACATTAAACATTAAATTTCTCTGATTTTTTGGGGCCTGGTGAAAAAATAAGGAATCAGTGTGTACAACATATTTTCAGGTGCCTTCAAGTCTAAAGGACATAGAAAACCTGTATTCAGGCTGCATAAGGCCCTCCTGCCAGGCAGCACTCAGGGTTCACTGCACTCATGAATTATGGAGAGGCGAGGGGAGGGCCTATCTGAATTTTCATGTCTTCACGAGTGCACAAAGGAACGCAGAATTTTTTGTTTTTCACAGAATGCAGATGGAGCAAACAATTTCTTTTTGGTAGATTTTTAAAGAAGACACAAGGATGATGATGAAAAGTCACAGTTTTAAGTTAGATTTATCCTTAGTTAGGGTTACATGTCCGACGTCACCCGTGAAATGTTCACTGACCATTGGAAACTTGAAAATCTGATGATTAAATCATTTTTAAGGTTTCTGGCTATGATAAGTGGTGTATTTATGGCAATAATTTTTTCAAAAGTGTTTTTTTGGGCCCACGGGTGGGCCATGGGATTCAAAGTTAATGAGCAAATGGTTGAGATGGTTGATGTTTTTAAATACCTTGGTTTATACACTGACAGTAATATTAACTTTGTGGAAAATACTGATTACATTTTTGAGAAGATAAACGGTAATCTGAACCCAGATAGGAGGAACAAGCAGCAGATAATAGTCAACATGGCCTCCAAAATTTTAGGGAAGCCACAAGCAGCTAAGCAGTATGTATGATGAACTCTTGAGAAGTAAAGCTGACAAAATTGTTAATGGCCCCTCTCATCCGCTGTACAGTAACTTTGAACTTTTATCATCAGAAAGGCGTTACAGATTATCGAAGGCAAGTAAGAATATCTACAAGAACTCTTTTGTCCCAAGTGCTGTCAAGGTAATTAGCGAAACAAGGATCAAGTAGATTAGATAGAGTGGAGTTCCTGACTTTGCTGCAGTTTTTGTATAGCAGTTTTTTTGCACAGTTGGTTGGTGTGAGATGTGTGTAGAGTAAATTTGTATATTGTAAGTAGTATTTTCTAATGAATGTATATGCTGAGATGACATATTGCCATTTTGTAAATTGTGCTTTTTATGAATGGGCATGTTAAGATGAGTATTGCTGTATGCATGGCTTTACCTCTTTTTTATGATATATGTATGTTTTTCATGTGACATGCTCTACGGTGAAACCAAAGGTAAATTTCCACACTGTGGACAAATAAAGTTTTGTGTTCATATTTGTTCGTGATTGTGTACAAAAGAAGATTATGAGCCTTTCTCTAATTTCCTTACGTTGTTCTCACCTCCGGCCATTTCTACCATCAGAGGTCAAGGTAAGAAAAGCAAATACAAAAAAAGATTCAATCATTGTATTTACATAAATGACCTTTTAATTTAGTCAACAGCATTTGTGCCAAGGAATTCGACATTTATGGAGCCTCTGTAGATCAGGGCGAGCTATTTCAAAGTCACATGTTCCATACATCCTCCAATTATGTATGTCCACGACCTCACACAATAGGCCATAAAAACATCTGGCCCCTTAGTGAGTCTGCATACAACACAGCTGAGCTCTGTGTCCACGCTGCTGCCTGCTATTGATGTTCATTAACTGTTGTGTACCAGAGGCTGTGATGAGGAGGGAGGGCTGCGAGCTCAGGGCCGGGCAGGTCATGCTTCCTCACATTTGTTTTAGTATCACATGAGCAAATCCACACTGGAGAACTGAAATACAAATTGTTGCCAAACCTTGAATGACTGACTAGAAAAGGCCTGACTGGTCTTCAAGGGAACTCTCAGTGAATGTGAGAGCATTGAGGATCCTGCTGTGTTTACTAATCTCCACATATGTGAACACTGGTCCACTATTGAGCTTTCTACAGTTTTCCTGCTTGCTCTCGCCACGCTACAATGGACATACATTGGGCAATTGTAAATTTATTGGAAAAACAACAACAAATGTGTTTTTCATAGACGGTGAAGCTCATGATATTCTCTCTTGGTATGCTGTCCTGTGAACTGTATTGCTTGCGATGGCTTGGACATAAGCATTATCACCATCAGTAGATTGAGTAGATGTGGGACAACACAAGCTACAGCGTGAACTTCCAGCTTCTTGAGGCTGAGGAAGATGCTCCAGTTTACAGTTCAGTTAGTTTGTCAAACTACTTTTGAGCCTCAGAAAATGGGGAGATCATTTAAAAAACAAAAAAAAAAGCCTGTAATTCCTTAAATGGCTGAAGGAACTCTATCAATCTGATTGTTAACAACTTATGGAAAAGCATAGCCTCAGCTCATGTTTTATTACTTAAGAGGGTTCATGCGCTAAACCAGTTTTTCAGATGAAGACCGGCGCTCACAGATCAGGACCACAAAAAGGGGAAATGACTGGAGCTCAACAGATGATCCGTTGAGCTCCATTTGTTTTCCCTGTTTCATGTTTTATCATGTTTGTTATCGCTCTCTCTTTTGGGCAAGTTTACACTAAAGATTCATGACCAGACAAAATGGTTGCAGGGAAAGTTGCAGCGGTATAAACTAGTCCGTCTCAGCTCAACTCAAGCCTGCAACTCAGCTCGTCAAGTTGCCAGGGGACAGTGTTAGAGAGTAAGGCACATCCATTATTTCAACAGCCAATCAGCTTGTAGCAACATCACCTAACCTTAAAAAGCACAGTGAATAGCAGCCAACAGGAACAAGCACTCTCTAATATGACCTGTGATGGGCCGAAAAGTCCCCGACATGCTCTTTATTTTCTAAAGCCTGAATCTAGAGCCAAGGAGAGGTGCAGAAGTCTGGTGTTCTTTCAGACCACCTGAATTAAAACATTCTGAAATGTTATTAAGGAATTTTTGCCCAGCGATACCAAAAACTTGAACTGTGAACAGCTTTATCTGACATATAAACTCAAACATTTTAATTTCTTAATTTAGTTGTTTAAAAAATTCCAGTAACTCAAATTAAATCAAGTTATTTGAGAGCAGAATTAATACCCAGACTGACTATATAAAGTAAATAAACAAAATGTAGAAAATGGGAAGTAAATATCAGCAGCATGATCATGTTAGCTAAAAACAAGTTTCAAGCCTAAAACTGTTTTGACTATGATCTTAAAGAGATAGTTCACCTAAAAATGAAAATTCAGTCATTATCTCCTAACCCTCAAGCCGATGGCAAGTCAGGTAGCCCACAAAACATGGCTAGAGTTTCACAAGAAAAGGGCATTGCAATAATCTCCTAAACAATGGAAGTGAGTGATGACCGACATGTAATTAAAAGACATAAATAAATAAATAAACATTTAACATTTAAACAATAACATTGCTGTTCATTGCAGCCTGTAATCTGGTTCTAATATGTGTGAAATGCATGTAAACACATACTTTCGGATGGAGACCGCTTGCCAGCACAGGAACCTGAACGGGATTTTCTGTCTGAATGGTGGCTTCTCCTCCTCGCTGCTCATCATTTGCTTGTGTTGGCCGGGAAACAGGTAACACTTTATCAACTGCTGGTCTACATAATCACTGAGATATTCAAATCCACATGAGGGCTGGATGAGCAGATTAATAGTATTGACAAATCCTAATTAGCGTCATGCTGAATCAAATGATTAATGTGAACAGTTGTTAAGGAGGCAGTGTGTGTCTAAATAGACCCAGAGGCTAGATAATACAGTAATAGCCTATGACTCACACTAGCACTGTTTTAATGAGAAATAGACACTAGAAGACTGAGAGAGAAAGAGAGAGAGAATGACAGAAAAACGGAGGTGAAGAAAACGGGGGGAACGTAAAGAAAGTGAGTGAAATGACAGAGATGTTTTGTGTTGCTCGCTACTGTTGCCTGCCTGCCTGCCTTCCCGCCCGGCTCCCCCCAATGTTTTTACACCTCGAGTTTTAAGCAGCGATGGGATTAGTTTGTAGGATTGTTGGCTTGCATTGTGTGCTGAGAGGATAGGCAGTGAAATCCCTTTTTCAGCCACCACTACTTATCCTTGTCCCTGTGTTGTCTCTTTCAAACAGAAGCGCCTTGCTCTACATGCATGTAATCTAGGTGACAAGAAAGAATGAAAAGAGAATTGAATGTGTATGAAAGGAGCGAAAATGGGATGGCTGACAGGGAAAAAAATGCAGAGAGGGTAAGAAAGGAAGGAGGGTGGGAGTGTGGCTTAAATGTGAGCTGACTTTATGAGACCCAGGTAGCCCCTTTGTTCTTTGGTACTTTTAAAAGTGGGGGTACAGGCCCATAACATGAACACAGCGCGTTTATGTCTGACATCAGTATGTGAATAATTCATCCTCAACTTCATGCCTGAATTATTTATGTCTTAAAGAATACAGAAACAGGCAGCAGAAAACAGCAGTCTGGAGGGAGGGAGCATGATGCAAGATAGAGAAAAGTATAATGATTTCATCATTATTTACAGCCTAATTCCCAAATGAATTATTCGCCAAATGAAAAATGTGACATTTAATCAGATAAAAAATGATTATTGGCATGAATATAAAATTTGTGCTTTAATATTTTGTTTTTTGTTGGCTCTTAGTTACAAAACAACAGCATGTTAGACAGCAAAAACACAAATATGTGGCTCACACTAGAGACTCCTACTGTTGTAGTAAGTCAGCATAGCTTGAGGAATGGCTATGCGCCACACTGAAATATCCCAACATCTATTTAATGGATCACCATGAAACTTTATCGAGACATTCATAGCCAACAGATGGTGAGTCCTAAAAACTCCAGCGGTCCCCTAACTTTTCCTTTAGGGTCTTCATGACACTGGCATTTAGAGCTTCATCAAATGTTTTGGTACTTTTGGATGACTTTGTTGATTTGGTCAAGACATGTATGTTGCAATTTAGATGAAATTTAACAAAGTTGATGATTCTCAGCTTTTCATCTACTGCCAACATGAGGTCAAAATATCTTTCTGGGAATGAAACGACTGATATTTCCTTAAGCCTTAGCTGGCCTTTAGCTTTGGTGCTAATTTTCAAACGCTAACATAAGATAATGCTGAGGTGAAACGGTAAACTGTATAAATGCTGTATCTACTAAACAGAAAACCAGCTGGCATTGTCACTGAAAGCATATTACCCTGCTGCTGTTACAGTTTTAGTAGAAGGTGCTGAGGACTTCCAGAGTTTTAGGCTTGCCCATCCAGAAATTTGGCCCCACCAGGAGAGAGAGCCGTAACATCACTAGAGGTGGAAGCAGCTTTGGGCTTTACCACAGGCTTAAATAAAGATACAGTCAACAGACATGGTTGTAAATCGCTCTGACAAAAATGATGAATGTAGACCAAATTATAAGCTGTTGCTATTAGCCTACTGCAGCATTCACTAACTGACAGAACATGTAGTTTTCAAGAGAAATCAGGCAAAAAAGCTTCGCTATGGAGAGGTCTGCTTGAGACCGAACTGCGTACACTGTTTGTACCTGACAAAATGAGTGGGTGGGCGACTTTGGAGGTGGGCTGTCGGCTGCCCACCCAACCAGAAGCTGAAATGGTATCAGCATATTCTACACTGTTTTTCAAATGGCTTAGAATAAATAGAGTTTTCTTCACTTTTTAGTGGGTGGGCAAGACCAGGTTTGTGTGGGTTTAGCCCACACCTGCCCATAACGACTGCCAGCCTTGAACATAATCATACCTCACTTCACATGTCAGTGAAAACTGTCATCATTAGACCCTAAGTTTTTTACATACACACATACACAAACAAAGCAGGGTCGCAGGGGGGCTGGAGCCAATCCCAGCTAACACTGGGTTAGGGCAGGGCACACTCTGGCCAAGTGGCCAGTTCATCACAGGGCCGACATACAAAGACAAACAACGATTAACGCTCACATTCACACTTACAGGCAATTTAGAGTCACCAATTAACCTGCATGTCTTTGGACTGTGGGAGGAAGCCAGAGTTTCTGGGAACGCAGACACGGGGAGGACATGCAAATTCCACACAGAAAGGCCCTGCCCCGGCAGGTATCGAACCCAGGACTCACTTAATGTTAGATGAGCAGACCTGGATTCGATCCCAGGACCTTCTTGCTGTGAGGCTACAGTGCTAACAACTAAGCCACCGTGCTGCCCCTTCATGCTACAAGAAACCTTTAAAGAAGAAAAAAAAGTACTTCTGTACTTCATTTCTGTTTTCAGATATAAATTTCAGTAGCTGTCAAACCAACATTGTCGATATTGTTTTGATGTTTTGCAGTCCCTCTGTTTAATTGAATGTTGAACAATACATCAATAGCACACTCAAAAATAAATGAGATTTAGCATGCGTGTCTCTCTTTTGAGTGCACTCAGTTGTGACACTCTTTAAGCATGAACACACTGCTTGCTCAATACCCGCTGAGAATTAGTATGTAGAAATAAAGTGGGACATAACAACAACAACAACAACAACAAAAATATATCTCTGCCAGCTGGATGGATGGATAGATGGCTAATGAGTGGATTGATAAAAATAAATGACTGGGATCCACTAAGAAAAAACAGCCATTCTTATTACAGAGTGGAACAAAGAGACCTCCTATTTTTCTCCCAACGCCTTTTGTTAACTTTGTTATCCCCTTTCTGCAGCACTCGGAATGATGCTCGCGTGCGTTTACGTACATCTTTCTGTGGGTGTTACTGTGCGTGCATGTGTGTGTGTGTGTGTGTGTGTGTGTGTGTGTGTGTGTATGTGGTGGCTGTGCTGCCTGCTCAGGGAGGCACGGGGCCCAGACACTTGGAATCATTTAGTGAGAATTTCAAGTGTGGGAGGAGAGGAATGTGCGCCCAGATAAAAGAAAGAAAAGTGAAAGAAAAATATAGCAAGGAGAGGGGGTGGAGAGTGCGAGAGATAGACACAGATATAGACAGAGAGAGGCCAGGGAGGGAGAGTGTGGCAGGTGAGGAAAAAGGTGGTGGGAAGATTTGGTGGGGGGATGTGCCACCGGAGAGAGAAACATTTGGAGTGGAGGAAGACAAGCTCAAGTCGAAGACGGGGGTGAGAATGAGGGCACACGGAGAGGGAAACAAAACGGAGAATGGTAGGCAGAGAGCAGGAGACAGAGATCTAGAGCAAATGACAGACAGTGGGAGCAGCAGAGAAAGAACAGAAGAAAAAAGGCTCGGGAAGAAAAGTACAAGCTGCCCACTCCTTACCTACTGTTCTCCATTAAGCTGATTTTTCAAATGGCTCTTGCAGGTCTCGCTTAGGGGGAACATCTATTCCTATCACAATGCTGCCTACACACACCGCACAGTGACAAGCAGAGCAGGAGAGGAGAAAAAAGGGGGGGCACACATGTATAAATGAATGATGATTTAAGAAAGAGAATAGTGGAAAAGGAGAGGAGAGGGAAATGTCCGCAGCAGTACAAGCTGAAAGTACAACATGTTATTTTGCTTCTATCATTAATAACACACAGTGGAAGATCATGTAGATGCGAACAGCTTGTTTTAATACTGCAGAGCTGTCTTCTGTAACTCTAAATAATTACCATAAACACTCTCTCCTTCCAGTTTCTGTCATTTCTCCAAATCAGTGGCACGCCACTGTTTTTTTTTTCCAGTGTTCCTTTTAAATATCTGTGTGTACAAACCTTTCTTGCAGATCTGTCTTTATTTTTTTGCTCCTCACAAATATACTCTCCCACATCCCCTCCTTGTGCATCCGGTCCCTCTTCCCTTCCCCAGTCTGTGCCAAAGCTAACAGCCTTTTGTGAGCATCCGTAACTGTTGTGCATATGTGAGAAAGAGTCTGTGTGTGTCTGTAGGTGTGTGTTTGATTGTGCACACGTGTGCGTCTATTGGACAGCCAGAGAATTCCCATGGAATGCAAACGACTTCCCAGTGTTTCTGGGAGTTTCGGCTGCTTGTGACAGTCTGGAGGACGGATGGCAATATTTTGCTCTAAATCAACAGTCGGTCAGAGCTTAGCTGAAATTACAAAAGCTCCAAGCCTCCAACTAAAACTACACTTTGGTATCAGACTGCTGGTAGTGTTTATTTTACAAGGTAGTGCTTTAAGGGGAAAAAATAAGTGCCGGTACTTCCCTTACCCACTTGTTGGCATGTGAATCAGATGGGCGGTGTCGGCAAATCATCAAGTAATAGTCTACGTTCGGAATTTCTAAAGTGAATAAAAGATACCACAAGATAATGTTGATTTGATACCACAAGATAATGTTGATTTTCACAAAATTATTTTATTAAACAAATGAGGCCCACTTTTAGTTTTCGGCCTTGGTATGTGAATAGGCTATATACATCTGACGGTCAGAGAGCCGTGTCATCATCAGAATCTGTTCCGGTTCGCATTCCCAGGCCAACATTACTGTCTTTTGCTTTTACCCATTTATCCAACATTGTTGTGAATGTGCGTTGTGAATGCGTAGTGGAGCCATTCCGGAGCGCACACCAACCTTAATCCTGGGGTTACCGCATGAATGTTGCGTTAATGAGACCTCACACTTTCGGGAGAACAAACAAGTGAGCGTCACGTCAGCAAGAAAAGAGAGACGCGAGCGTCACGTAGAGCAACCTAATGTAATGAATCGCCACGAGACTCTCTGAGATGGAGAGGACATGAAAAGAATACTGGGAGCTGGTGAGGGCTCCTGGTATGCCATAAAAGTCCCAGTATGCTGGAGAGTAAGATCTAGAAGAGGGGATACTGCTTACTGGTGCATTCTGGCTCAGTTAAAGCACCATTACAACAATAATAGATAACGCCTGGCTGGGAAAAAAGGATTTCTTGAAGCTGCGTCTTTGATGCAAGGCAAAGGATTTGAAGAAAAATGTCTATCCATGCAAATCTACAATTGGCCCCATGACCCAGCTGATGAGCTATGTCATTTGAACAGAAGGAGCACACGCTGAAAGCAACAGCAAATCAGCAACCATTGTTCACTATTGACATGCACCAATTCCTTGCGAGGACCCTGCCTGCAGGTCAAGATGATTGCCATCCAAAATCAATCCAGGGAGTAACATGTGCATCTGTACAGCCATTTCTCTATCTTCCAGGGAATTATATGTGCAGGCTGTGAATTAAAAAATTTAATGACGAATCAGATCTCTATAGACGTAGGTGAGGCACTATTGACCAGCCGGGGTCACGGAATGAACTGGGGCGAGCTGACCTTCGTGGCTCATGGCAGCAAGGCGGGCACATTCAATCTCACTTGACCCACTCAGCTTTGACCTTTGACCCCTAGCAATGCTGCCCCCATGTGAACTGCCACCTCCAGGGATCAATAGCTCTTGAACGTCGCCTCAGGTCTTTGGCTGGAGCGCTGAGGACGATAGAGGGAATTCACAGGATGGTGGAAGTGGGGTTCAGGCTGGTGACCTCAGAGGGCAGGGCCACTGACCACTGATGATGTGGGAGATTTATACGGAAATTGCATCTGATGAGGGTAGAGGGACATTGCAATGTATATTGTGTCCAAATTTAGAACACATCAAAGCAGAGCGATTTAATCCTTCTCTTATTCGAAAAACGGTAACATTGAAATTAAGACTGCAGACTTCAAAGCTGCCAAACTAAAAACTTGAACTCAGTGAGCGAAATCCTTTCAAGCTCCCCCAATCTATTTATGTCATACATGGATACCTTTCTCCACACTTCAAACTAGGTTTCCACATTTTGATCCTTAGTTATTGTGGTTTTGTTGTCTAGTTTAACAAGTCAGATCACTAATCCTCTTATGCTAGAATGGTGAAGCCTCGCAGCATCTGAAAGTTGAGCTGCGCTGCATTCTAATCAGCAAGGTAAAAGTTCTTTGATCTCAAGTTGAAAAAGCTTTTTCAGTTCCTACATTAGAGATGATGCTGTGTGCGGTGGCGGCTTTAGGGTCTAAAACCCTTCCAGCATTTTGCTTTGCTGTTGCCTCAGTCCCTGATATGAGACTTCTTACAAAAACAGCCATTTCAATCCTTATTCCCATATGACAATTTCCAGCCTCGGTCTAACTTGAGGCCTGAACCTTGGGATTTCAGCACACAAAATCACAGTGGCAAAATGCACACTAACAAATGTGTAGTGGGTCTCAGTGGGTGGGTTTCAAAAGACATGCTGAAGGTGTTATAACAGCAGTGACTCACAGCACAACACAATACTACATCAGTTCTGGTCTCTGAATATACTGTCCCATGTAAGTGTGCTAGACAATTTAAAATCAGACTGACAAACTCATCAAATGTACTGTACTTGTAGATGAGAGCTCGTTCACTTAAAGTGAGACAATGTTTTAAAGTTTCCTCAAAGTCAAAAACAGGAAAAAGTCAAACCCAAGCAGGTAAATGTAGTAAATGGGGGATAAGACTAGCCAACAGGAGTGCAGACAAATGCCGCTAATGCGGAAGCGCAATAGATGATCATTATTGACTCATTATTTTAACATCCCAAAAGTCCAAAAAAATCTGCTAAATGTCCCTCTATCCAGCAAGTGTTTGTTGCTTTGTTAGGCTTAAATGGATGTTTAGATGATTGGGGCTATAATAAATGTCTTTGTCAGAACCAGAGAGTTCAAAGAGTTCAGCACTCTGCTACTACCTTTAAACGGACACTTCACTAAAATATGAAAATCCACTCATTATCTACTCACCCTCTTGCGATAGAAGGTCCATCAATGTTTTTTAGTCCACAAAACACTGCTCAAGTGTCCCAGAAAAGGGATGTTGCAGTTATGTCCCAAACAACTGAAGCAAAAGGTGACAAAGTTTCAAATGTAAAAAAATAAATCACAAAACTTAAAAATGCCTCTGTACTGCTTGTCCAAAGTAATTCAAGAGTCTTGAGGTCTCAATATGCTAAATTGTTTTAAAAAATGTTGTATTATAATGCATTAGTAACCCTAACCCTCGTTATAATGCACCCATAGTGTTGTATAATCACGGTTGTAAGCAAGGCAAGGGTTAACTAACCACAACCTTAACCATAACCACATATATTTCTTTTCTATATATTTAAGTGTGTTCATAAGGCATTATAGCATGTTGTTCATGTTCATAATGTGTTATAATGCATTTTACAGTCAGGCTTCATGGAAAGTGTTACTTTTGTTTTATTTCATGTATTTATTTTTTGCACTGTTTACTGTGGGCTGCAGCTCCTGAGATGGAAGTTACTTCACGTGCACACGCGTGTACACGTCTGAAGTTCACACCTCAGCGAGAGGAGACCAACACCTGACCTTCCATCAGCGTGATGGTGAGTAGATAATCCCTTAGTTTTCATTTTTGGGTGAACTATCACTTTAAGTCATACATCACATTGAGAAATTAAACATTTGCTCAAACATTTGCCAAAATGTGTGACAGATATTCTACAGAAAACATAAGCTAATACAGAAACATTGCAAGTGCATCCTGACCGACATGACAGACATTTTCTGAATACAAGAACAGTGATGGAGACTATAAATGCTTGTTAAGGAGATAATTAATATTTCACTTTGCAAGTTATTCTCTGATTACTTCAATACAGACGACATTGGAGTTTTTATTGCTGTTCTGTAGAACACTGCAGCTGCACTAGAGAGGTTTCTGGGGAATAATGCTAGTAATGAGTAAATGCTAATGCTACCATAGCTAAAAATTTAAATGGTACAATTGAAATGTGTAAGATAAGATAAAAATTGTTAGCTTTTGGCATGTGCGTGGTTAAAGTAGTAATCTGTTGCTTTATGTCTTGTATAAAAATGTGTCGTATTGTGCACGACTTAAAAGGTTTCTGTACTATCTTGTGTTTTTGCACACTGTTTGCTGGATATTTGTTGTTATATGGCAAATCTGTTTCCTCACTTGCTAGTTGTTTTATTTATTCTCTAAGCCTTTGTGTTGTGAAAAACGAAAAGGTGTTTATTTTGGTTTGCTTGTGCTTATTTGCATGTGTTTTTCTTAAGCTGCGGTGTGCTGAACTCTCACGGCCACTGTGCTCTTCTCTACCAGTGCTACTCTTACAATTATGTTTATTTTTATTCATTATCTTCATCCCGTAAGTGTCACTTGTAGCCGAACAGGCAGAGCTGCATAGGCTCGCCTTACTACTTACTTGAAACAAAAATAGGTGATGCTTTTATTTAAGTTCATGTGCCTCGATTGGTCTCCTTTAGAAGTTGTGCAAATTAAATTCAGCATCACAAAAACCTCATCAAACTCTTGTCCCACAAAGCCTCAGACACTGAGAGACAGGTGCTCCTGTCTGGCTCTAAGCTTATTCATCCCACAATGTTCCTGGTCCAAGAATATATCTCTCCTTATGTGTGTATGCGTGTGTGTGTGTGTGTTTTGTGTGGGTGTTCATATGTGAGTGTTTGTGCAAGAGAGCGTGTGTGTCTGTTTGTTCTCTCATTTCCCATTTTTCATATCTCATGTCTGTGGTTTTGCAGACAGCAGGGCCCATCTCACGAGAGCTGAGGCATGACTCAGACCTACGCAGACTTGTGGCTGGCGGCAGTGACTCAGAAACGAAGGCAAAGGGAGGGGAGAGGAGAGGGAGAGGGAGGGTAGTCAAGGGGGGAGGGAGCAGAAGAAGAGAGAAGTGGAGGGTGTCATAGATGGGATGCCTCCCCCCTCACCCGGAGTAGCAGAGATGAGCAGCTGGCCATGAATACATGTGTGGCAACATCGCTCAGCGTGCACACATGCATACACAGATCTGATACAAATGCAGAGGACAGGAGCAGCTGAAAATAGCAAAACAGAGGCCTTTCACAACATCTGCCAATTATCTGGCAGAAAGCAGGCCTGGGTCCAGGATCAGAGTAGTCCCAGCTGTGGGCCTGGGCTGGAGGATGGCACTGATAGAAATAGAAAGTGAGAGGTGAGACAGAGAGCTCGGTGTGAAAAATTGTCAATAACAGACAAAGGGTTTTACAACAAGCAAACTGGCTCCCATTGCGACGGGCGCATGGATCAGTCTGTCATAAACACATAGATTTATTTTATCCATATGTGCCGCAGAGAAACAACCAGGGCCCCAGCCTTCCAACAGCATTGGCAGGAATCACAATATCCTTGACAGTCAGTCAGTTTGCCCACCATCCCTCCATCTCCATCCCTCTCGCCCTCCCTTTGGTCTCCTCGGCGCTCAGAAAAAGAAAGACAAACTCATTTCCATACAAATGGAGTGAGAGCCTGCAGCCCAGGGACCCAGTGGAATTGCAAATATTTCATCTTTGCCTGGGAGTCTCGCGCTATTACTCCTTGGCCATTATCCCCTCTCTTTCATTCTGTCTCTTCTTTTACTTTCTTTCTGCTTTTTTTGCTCTCATATCTGCTCACCTCTGCTATCCACCATGCTTATGCAGAACCTTCGCGCCTCCATCTATCTTTTGCTCTGCCAAATCACCCATCTGACAGAATAACATCCATAATTTTTATAGCATTGCAGTCATTCACTACTCGCTCCGTAAAGTCAAAAATAACTTTACTACAAAGCTGGACTCAGTTCACGTTTCCAATGCAGCATCTGCGCTGATTCTAGTAATTTCGTAGCAACTTTGTGCAAACTGTCATGACTTTGGAGTGCAGTAGCTCAGCCAGAAAGCAACCACTGCCCTTCATTTTCAACTTCCACTTCAGCTTTCTCTCCCTGCAACATCCCTCCATCCTCACCTCCTTCGTAGCATCTGCCCAGTGCCCACATTCTTAGGCACACATGGTGTCCGGCAGCTGCCAGGTCAGCCTAGGTGCTGGAGCACAGATTGCCTGGCGCTGGCCTCTTACCCAGGCGAGCTGCCAGTTGTGGACACAGAGACAGCAGGGAGGACGCTGCAGAGGGTAGAGGATTTCACAGACTTTATGCAGCACAGACTTCTTCCATTATTGAAAAAAGTAAGGAGAAATATGTGGAGACGAAATGTCCATATTAAAGTACATATGGATTGTAAATGCCAGTGTATCAGATTGTTGGATTGGGATAATTCAAGTAACATTAAAATTTAAATTGGACATTGCAGCTACTGTGGAGGTAAAGAGTGGTGAATTAATGAGTCCTAACACCCAGAAGTCTGTTGAGAAGTTCCCTCGTCTCGAAGTCTACCCTAACCCTAAAATGCCTGAAATAAGTTCTTTGGTGAACAACACAGGCTAAAGATAGGGAGATTTCAAAAAACATGCCAGTATAACCCTAATTTTTGACCTTTGAAGGTTTTATGGGTCTTAGAAAAACGGTTGCTAACAAGTGGCTAAATAAGACGACAGTGTTTGTCAGGGACGTTAGAAGTCATCACGTGAAAGAAAATTGCTTTAATGAGACTAGCGGTAGACATAGCTATGATCACTAGCTAGATTAGCTCCTGCTAAGAGGAGAGTTTTGCAGAAAAGTAAGTGTGCTAAATCAAATCAAAAGCTGAAGCTTCAGTGCGGCCATGTCACATGGTTACATGACCAAGATGTAGTTTGTTTATAACCTAACAATAGCTTTTTTGCTTCTGGTGACTTTATTCAAGAAACACAAGCAGAATTTGGAAGGTTACTTTGTAAATGTTATAGGCTGAAGATTACTACTTACCCTGTTTTAAATGTAATAAGCAATGTAACTATTTCAATTACTTAATCAAAGTAGTGTAACTTCTTACATTTGATTCTTTTTAATTACTCTTTTAAATTTCTGACGAATGTTTTTAACTGTTAACCACTTTCAAATGTTTAAACCAAGCAGCGTTAATGGCAGATGTGGGGTGAAGCAGATTCAAACAAGAGAACCAATCAAAAGCATCAGAACAGCATCAACTTTACTAAATGGCATTGACTGAAAATGGCAAAAGAAGAAACTGTGCACATCAAAAACATGCAAAGCAACAAAATGAATATTATTTAACCTTTAGCCTAAAATTTAATGGAAAATATTCAGATGTAATCCCCTTTGTAATCATCAACATTTTCATAAGTAATTGTAATTTAATTACACATTCTTTCTCAGTAACCGAAACTTATTACAATTACATTTATTTTGTCGGTAAATTACGTAATTTCGTTACATGTAACTAGTTACTCTCCAACTATGCACACAAGTGATGTTCATATGTGAAGTTTATCATGCTGAACAAAATATTTAAGTTTCCTAATGTTTAATAAGCCTTTTTTCAGCAATATTCCAAAACCCCATTTAAAAATCTGTTTGTTTTTTTGCTGAGGGAACCAACGGATGTTGATTTCTGAGTTGACCACCAAAAATATTCCTTCACCATTCAATTGTTGGTGACACTCAACCTGCAAATCTCAAAAGTGTTTAGCATTCCTTTCCTAAATTTCCATCCAGCACATTAAACTTTTGCTCACAACCTGGTATTTTCTGCTTGCTCCACATTTAATTCTCAAGAGGAGGGCCCAGGCCAAGGGAGTCCTTTACATGCCTGATTTTAGTAGTATACAAAGAGGAGCAGAGGGAGGACAGGCTAGGCCCCAGATGGACAGTGTGTAATGTTGTTAGCTATAGTTAGCCAATTTAGTCACACTGCCAGCAGCTCTCATTACATGATCTAATTCTCTCTCTCTATCTCCCTTCCCGTCCTATTTCTCCAACACACACACACACACACACACACACTCCCACACAAGCCATAGAGGGTGGAGGGAGTGCCAGGAGGTGAAAGACAGACAGACGTGTGTGTGTGTGTGTGTGTGTGTGTGTGTCTGTGTGTGTAAGTGAGGATGCGGGCGGAGGTGGAAGAGCTGCATGCAGCACCAGTATGCGTTCAGGAGGTTACGCAGGGCCTCCTTACTCAGGAACTTCTAGTTTTCCAACAAGAGAAAGGCATCAAAATTGAATGAAGATATTAATAATTCAGCGTCAAATTTCTCCAAGAAACAGGTTTTCTGAAACGCTAAAGCAAAAATCAATGCTGCCTCTCCTCTCCTCTCTCTCTCTCTCTCTCTCTCTCTCTCTATCTCTCTCTGTCCATCTTACCCTTCCCATCCCTTCATGCATGCATGGAGGAGAAAGGAAGAGGGGGTGGAGAGGATCAGCGTAGTGGCTGTATGCCTCTTTGTTTGCGCCCCATATGTGGGAGCTTCTGTTGGTGTTCCTCTGTCTGTGTTCTAGCAGGGTGGACATCAGCTTCGTGCCCGGCAGCCTGTGCTGTTACTCAGCGAATCCCCTGGAGGCAGGAGCGCTGCTTCAGCCTCACCACCTCCAGACTGGGTCAGAGGAGAGGAGAAACCACACGGAGGGAGGTGCAAACCTCAGTGGGGCTTTAGGAAAAACAACCACACGTGCACAAGTCCATCCATGAGCGCACACGCTTTAAAAAAATAAAAAAAGCTCTTGCTGTGAAACAAACAGGCTGCTCATGCTTTTGAACGGTGATGGGTCAACCAGCATACAGCATGAGCTAATTATCACCTCTCTATGAAGCTGTCTGGAGAGGAGCAGGTACACACCCATTGCATGCACAAGTGTGTGTGTTGGTGTCAGAATGTCAGACACACTGCTGTGGCTCTGCTTGGTGTTGTCTCTTTTTATAAATCTCCAGAACACCAACCTTTGTTACTGCGCCTCTCCCACTTAACCCACAGAGCCCGAAATATAAATAAAATGTTGCTAAAATCAGTCATCGCTCTCCATCTCTGCTCAGTGGTGGCACGGAAGTCTTGTCAAATTCTTTTCCACAGTAATTTGAAGTTGGGGATTTGCAGCAAGACTGTGTGGACAGCAGAGTTTACTAATGTTTTTCGAAACACTTGACTTGTAGGGTTCGTCGGTCGGGACATTTTAGGCTCTGACGTTAGGAGGAGGAGCAAATGTAAACCAGAGATAGAAATTTCAAAAGGATTGTTCAAAGCCTCCTAAATAAACACACAAAGAAATACAAAGATTGGACACAACATACTGGATTCATCCATTGTTATGAGTGCGCAATGAATAGTGAAGATTGTGATGTTGCATTTCTGCAGCACCTGAAAGAGGTGATGGTTTTACCTTAAGTTCAGCTTTATTCAGTATAAATATTGAATAAAGCCAAAGACCTACTAAACCAAACCAAAAGGCTCAATATATGTTGTACGGCTCCTTCGTACACCTATACAATGACCTACTGTGTGGAAATATAGGGGAACAGATACAAAACAAATATACATCCAACATCGATCCTCCAATGATGATTCATACGAATCTTACATAAAACCACTTACAGAGAACCAGATTATTTATCAAACTAAAAGCACTAAAAATTCAGGATTAAATTGATTATATAACTATTCAAATCATATTCAAAGCAACCGGCACTACTGCCTACTAGGACCTAGGGGTTCCTCCTACCGAGTGAAAACAAACACAAGTTGAGAGGAACCTGCATATTCAAAAAACCACCACTAAGAAGAAATGCAAAACTTCACAGTGTCACAACTAGTATTACAACTAGTGATTTCCTGTTTTTGTTACTTCTTGTTTGTGGAATGTTTGATGGTTTTTTTGTACATTTTATTTTGTTCTTGTGCTGTTTGAAAAGGCTAATCGTTAAAGGCGACTGTCTTAAAAATCATGGACACTGACTGCTGTCAACTCTCTTTTAATTTTCTCTGATTCATGTATAAAAAAAAAACAAGGGGGCATAGAACCAGAAATGTTTTTAACTTCTTCTTTCCCCTTTGAAAATGAATATGAATATGATTTGAGTTGCTTATATTTTGCTGAGGATTCTTTTTTTTCCCTTTTTGTGTCTGATAAGCTTTAATTTTTTCTTTGCGTCAATAATATCAAAGCCCATACTTTACTTAAAAAAAATGTACCTTTTCTTCTGTAAAATATCATTAATTCTTTTGGGTGATTGTTAACATTTTTTGATGCACATAGTAGTTCATGTTTTATTATATCATGTTACTTCATGTAATAAAATGCCTTAGTCACATTGTTTGTTTGGTGGATTTTTTTCTTGAGTGGGCAAGTGGGAGGAGCTATTTCGGACACCCTCGGTCAAAAGCCTGCATCCCATTCATTGTTTGGTGACTCACAATTTGAGCGTTTCCATGTCTTACATGGACACGAAACTCTGCAGCTTGAATCATCCGTACAAAACAAGAACAACCTTGTTGTTGTTAAAATATCTGAGCTTGTGTTCAAACCTGTAGCATCAACAAAGGAGTAAAATACAATCCAAACTTGCATTTGTAATAATTATCTGTTTACGTTGCCACGAGAGGTAAAAGCTTTAGATTGCATTCAAAATCAATTTATTCAAATTTACTGTGTTTTGTTCACTAATTAAACAACCAAATTCATTAAAAAATTAGCTCTGATTCACAGCTCTGACTGACGTCTTCGCTGTCTCGCTTAAAGCTGACTGCATGCCCAGCTGATGGTCAGAACCAGATTTGAAATAATTAACACTGACTGTCGTAACATAAACCTAAATGATCATTACCCAACGGAGTCCAGTGCTTCTCTGTCAACTAACTTTGAGGATATCATTGAAAGTAAAACTTAACAGAATGGGATAAAAACACTTTCAAGGCCACTGTCTCCTCAAACTTCTCAGCTCCACTGATCTTCAGATAAAAATGTTTCTTCAAATGAGGAACAATGAAGACGAAAGGCGTTTGATCGGTAAACAACTACAGTGACAGATGAAGGTTGTTTTTATATTTTTATGCCCACCATGGCGATGAGTGTCCCTGTTTGGTGAAACACATCCTCCATGGGGAGATTAGAAGCAACGCAAACCAACTTCCTGTGATTGTTGAGGACAAACGATGAGGCCTTGTGTCTTTATGTGTGGGTGGCACATCTGGCACTGCAAGCTAATAATCTGTGTGTGTGTGTGTGTGTGTTTTTCTGCCTATTTCTGTGTGCCCGTAGGGACACATAGCTACTTCTGTGCATCTGAGTCTGTGTATTTGCTGTATATAGTTATGTCTCTGTGTATTAGTACTCTCTGATGTATGTGTGAATGTTCCTACGCATGCACAACCCCTGAAAGTTTGTGCATGTAATATGTGTGTATGTTTGTTCCAAGTGTGTGTTTGGCGTGTTGTGAGAGATGGAGGAGGTTCTGCTCCTCTGACACAGCCACTGTGTCATGCAGACATATCCAGAGTAGAAGAAATCATTACACTATGTTCTCCGTAATAAATTAGTGGGTTGAGGTAACCCAAGGCAAGGTAATACAAGGTTAATAATGCGCTGTTATTCCCCACTGGCAGAAATAAACAATCTCCTCTGTTTATTTGCCTTCGCCGCACTCCCACGAGAAGCTAGAAACAGCAGGACAGAGGCGTGGAAAGAGGGAAATGGAGGAGAAAAAAAGATAGCGGGATGAGAGTGAGAAAGATAGATGACAAATAGATGATGCTCCATTCCCACTCTGACACCCACCTACCCCTCCTGCGGTGTCCTTCGTCTCGATGCCGAGAGAAATTCAAACAGGTCGACCCACGTTTTTCTCTTTTTTCTGTTGTTTTTGTTTGTCTCTCGTCCCTTTTTCCTTCCTCCACACTGGGCCATCGCTCTCTGTTTATCTGTCTTCCTTTCTCTCTCTCCCTCCCACTCTTCTGGTCATTGCACGGGTCAGGATGGGAGTCACGACAGGCTCTGGGATGAACCCCCCACTATCTGTCATTCATCACATCCCACAAATGACAGCTGCCTCTACCCACTCGCACTTTCACCACTGCATTTCACATGGAAGACAATGTGTTGCATGTAGCAGTGATACATCGGTTCGCCTGTTCGTTAAATAGCTCCTCGCTATGTTAACCGCCGTGGTTGTGCAAAAATAATATTCTTGGCTTACAGAAGCCATGGATAATTTGTCAATGATACTACACAGCAAGTGATTCATAAGCACAATGGTTTCTAGAAAACAATGCATTTAAACTATAAGGTGTTAGGAGCTGAGTACAATGTATTTATGCTGGTAAGAGCAGCTGATTGGGTCTGTTAGTGGATCTTGCATGGAGACTATGCAGATCAAAGATACAGTGCCTTTCAGTAAGTGTGTGTAGGTCTGTGACACTCTTAAAATTACTTAACATTATAGTCCTTATAGTACCATACCAGTGTTACTGCATCATGTCATTGTCCTTTGTCAACATCAGCCGCATAGGTTACATAAACTCCATGCATTTTTCCCAAAATAACTTTATCTATGAGGTATCATGTTTGTTTTTTTCGTCCAAATTCAATAAATGTTGCAGAAAGTATCTGAAAATGTGTGACAACATCATTTAAAAAGTACCTCTGTGTCAAAAAGTCCTACTTCACGTTAATTTTCCAACTAGGAAGGCGGCACTTGTAAGGAACTATTTTTTCAGGCGTAATGACTTTTGCCTCCACGGCTCCCAGCTCCTCTCTCTCTCTCTCTCTAACAGCGATTTTTGACAAAAAAAAACCCCAGACAATCTCTTTAGAAGGGTGAATTACCTATACCTAGCAACTTTCATGTGTCTTATACTGTTTTTATACTCTGTTTCAACATGAATGGAGCTTAAAAATGCAGTCTGAGATCTACTAAAGTCTACTGTTAGGTAGACTGAAGTCTACTCGATCTATTGTTTCATCTCTGTGGCATCAATAGAATGCTTGGTCCAGCCAACCTATCAAAATGTGAGAAAAAATCAAAACAATGTCTACGATGTTACAAGTTTTGGCAGGTGCAAGACATCGTCGGACAACACATTCTTATGTCTTTTCTGCGTCATTTTTGTCTTAAGACACTGTCCACGGAGACTTGTCTTTTGAGTATAAAACAGACTGCTCCACAGTCACTGTACAGAACCCCCTGGTGACGTAGGATCGTTCATGTGGATAAATTTCAAAAGGGCAACAACCAATGAGGACAGCATAAATTATTGTCTAACCAATCCTGAAATTTGGTCGCCTCACTCACTCAGTCACTTGCTTACTCAGCTACAGAAGTGTTTGTGGGACTGCCCACTTCCACCATCCAGCCAGAAGTAGCCTGATGTGCTCCTTTAATTTGTAACCTCACTTGTTATTTGCATCATCAGAAAAGCAAGGAGGGTCTGCTGAGAAAGTGTGTTTTCTAATGTGTAAAGGAGAAAACAGAAAATAGAAGAAACATAGTTCCTGTCTTGCTGTGAAGATGGACAGTGTTTCTTCTGGGACAACACTAGAGAAAATAGAATGGATGGATATCAAACATATTTCGTCGCAAGACGTTTTCCTTCTTGTGAGAGTTTTCCATGCGTTGACATTCAGGCCCCCACAGCTGTCCTCCGATGATCTCATTGGTGACACTCACTTTACACAGACACACACACAAACACACACACACGCACACACACACACACATACACCTGACGAGTCATGACCTCAATGCTCTTCCTGAATAGGCAGTTCTTAGAATCATGCTTACCTTAAGCAGAAACCTGGTATGCAAGAGCAGCCCACACATAAATGCAGACACTCACATAACCCACACACACACACAAATGGCTGCAGCTGAAAGGTCAACCCCCTGGTCACCTGCACAGTGAAACCAGACAGATGATGCAGGAGTAGGAGGCAGAGGCCAGAGATCCAGGGCGAGGTAAGCAGCAGTAGAGAGAACAGAGAGGAAATGAAGTAGCTAAAAACAGAGCCCTCATGCACGGGAGAGCCTGTCAGAGGAACTACTAAAACCCACCGCAGGGACTTGCTAAGTAGGTCACTCAGGACCTTTGGGTGTCTGGGTGAGCGCTGCACTTTTCAAACAGAGGCCAACTTCTCTCCATTAAGGTAGAATAGAGAGATGTGGGATCTATCATGTCCACCTTAATCTCCACCGGGGGAATGCTCATTATGCTCTCTCCACAATCGTGATCATTTTTTTTTAGCATTTCTATCTCCCTAGGTAAACACTTATTTTCACCTCAGGCCGCTCTTTGTGCTGCGTGTGCATCACTAAAATGAGGTCGACGTATCCCTATTGATTCCTTTCAAAGGAGTGCTCGCCTGTAAAATTTATTAGATCACTTCTCCTAAGGTGTAGTTAAGCTGTAATAACCTCTATCAGTCAAAATGTGCATTAGGCTATCAATTACACAATTACAATACAGTACTCACGCAGCAATAAAGCACATGCAGATTTAAGAGATGTTGATTAAGACAAATGGAATATCCTAATGACAAAATAATTTAAAAAAGTCACTGATTGATAAAATGGTTCCCAGCAGAGGACCGAATCTGACAAGCACTGTGTTTCTTTAATTGTTTCAAGCCCTGGCATATCTCCTGAAATCTTGTACTCTAAAGGGGCAAGATACTTGACATTTATACCCAATTTTAAATAGCTTTCAACTTAATTTCAGAGGTGTATTTAATCTTATTTTACATCTCAAAACAAATTGCTCGACCCGGGACTGATGATTTAACTGAGCCATGTTATAATATCTCGTCCTTCCCAAGAAAATATCTTAAAGGTCACTGCTGAGTAATAACACTATTTTGATAGACATTTTTGTGTTTTTATTATCATGAAATTGTTCTTTTGTCCTCAGAAACTACTGATGTATAAACATAACTGGTAATCCTGCCGAAGAAAAATGATCTCTTATACTCTCATGCTGATAAGATACTTTAGATTTTTCAACATATTAACCCACTGCTGTGCTTAGGTGCCCTATGACTAAATGCTTTTAGCTTTAATTCAGAGATCATTCTACTCTGTCATATCCTTGAACCAGTAGGAAAACAGGCAGAACCAAGGAACTCTTCTTATCATAAAAAGCTTTATTGTCAAGGCTAGTTCCTAGTGGAACTGATAAAACTAATCATCTTTCGGCCATACATGGCCTTCATCAGGGCATGACAAAGAAAGAGGCGCAACATCACTGTATAACCTAGATTGTGGTCAGTCAGATGAACATCAGCTGGTAGAGGAGCAGACACAGGCAAAGGGAAACACCTAGTGAGGCTACCACAGTAGGCCTAATCCCCCTACAGCCCAGCAACCTCTGTAAACAATCTAACATAGAAAAAAACACACAAATCACACAGTGACACAGTGACACAGTACCAATTCAAACCACAAGGAGGAAAAAAATTCAAATATAAAATTTTGTTGATCCCTTAAGAAAATATTTAACCCACCTACGGAAGGAAGTCCATATCCCTTGAGAAAGAATAATAATAGAGATGGTTAAAACATACTAAAAAACAGCGCACTCTAAAGGTGTGTACAGACCTATACTGACAGGAGGCAGGGGAGGGGCTTGTCTCCTAGATACCAAACCACGCTTTTTCTTGCTGCCTTGCTGTTGTCATGTCCAAGAATTTTGTATATGTAGGCTATAGATTTTGTTTTGTCTCTATGTTGTCTTGTGGCTTTCCATTTTATTTTAAAACCTAACTCTCCTCGTTTCAGGTCCCTTGTCACTTCCTCCCTTTGTGTGAATTCCTGCCTTTGTGATTGTCTACCTGCTCCTCCCTGATTGGTCTCACCTGTGTTCCCTTACCTCACCTATAAATACCTCTTGTCTCCCTTTGTCTTGTGCCAGTCTATCTTGTCCCGTCTGTATGAAGGTCTTGTCAATGTCCCAGCCAAGTTTTCATGTGTCAGGTTTGAGTCAAGTTTGTAATCATTTTTTGATCCCCCTAGTGAGCGTTTTTCTTTTTCTGTACTTTGATCCTCGTTGTGAGTGTATTTTGTTGTTACTGATTTTTTTTTACCAAGTAAAATTCTTTTGTTTATCCTACTACTGCTTAAGAGTCGTGCATTTGAGTCCACCAGTTTCGTGTCTGAGGTCGTTACAGCTGTGGAAAGTCCACAGACCCGAAGGGCCAAAAGCCATCGTGTCTGGGAGCACAACATCCTGCAGGAGTGCACACAGCTCGGAGAGTGTCACCCCGCCCTCTCCAATGACATCCCGACGGCACCAACGTTCCCAGAATTAACCAAACGGACTTTGAATCAGACATAGTGGTCAAAACAACTGCTACTGTGTGTGAATACGGTGGAGCTCCGACAACACGACCTTATACACCACAGGGTTATGTTATGAGCAAGGACACGGCATCATTAAATTTTCCTGTGTCTCTGGGACTTGTACAACTGATACTGTGCAGAAAGGATGATTAAACCGGCCGTGGTTCATGTTAGAAAATGACAAGCCCTCCTTCCTCCTGACGCTATGAGCTAACGCTAACTGTGGCTGACACAGAGCTGACACAACTTAACCGGCTTCGAATGATTTTATCACCCTGAACCTGACGTTAAGTTCCCCAACCTGTGTAGGACCTCCACAACTGATATAGTGCAGGAGATTTTCCCTTTTCCAGCTCTACCTGAGGCTGACCAGTGCCTGGTTTGACAACCTGTTGGCTAGGATTGGGGCTGGGATTTGTAGGCTGCGAAGCGCTTGTCCATCTGTCTCCGGGAAGTGGCACCCCATTTTCCTCCGCAATTATGCACCCTACAACATCGATGTAAACCCTAAATGCAGATTGGCTGTAGCGAGGTCCATATTTTGCTGAAGTTGAATATTTTGAACTTGCACAAAGATGCAATAGACGCGAAAATCACCTCCACGTAGTGGTACTGTTGCACCACGAAAATTCGCAACCCCAAACGCGATTTCACGTCATGCCATTGACTTTGTATGTAATTTCATCACGCGAAAAAATTAATTAGCTTTTGATGTGTACACACCTCAAGGCTATAAGTAGACAAGAGCAGCCCCACTAAAAAAAAAAAAAAAAAAAAAGGTCTTTTGTTTGCATCTTGAAAATATGTCCATGTTTACATGTGCAACCGAAAGCGGTGTAAGTTTGTAATGACTTACTATTGGAGCTGCTGAAGTTGTTAACTTCCTGTTGCTGCTAAGCCCTAAGCAGCCACAAATTAAAGAAATTCAGTCATAGACTGACTTCGAAAATTTCACTTCAAACACCTAAATTTGCCTCAGTTCTGTCGTCACATATGACTTGCTTGGGTTGCACTGTGGAGTGTTCAATCAGAGTTTGGTAGTGGCTGCTGTGGAATGCAATGACTTGCGCTAGCATTAGCATTAGTGTTGTCACCGCATTTACAGGCGCTCCCACAGCTGGAAAGATGGTCGCGGTTTCAAAAGATTCAACTCTGAGACCCACTTTCAAGTGTTTGCAGTTTCAGGCGTTCCAGCACACCGTTATCATGTAAAAGGAAAGCCGAACGGCAACAAAAGGGTCTAGTTTGAAGCGAAAACTTGCACCATGTAAACGGCCCCTAAATGCCCATACAGACAATAGTCAACAGAGCTTGATGCCAAAAGAGAATAATATTGGAAAACACTAATACAAAAATATATAACAATACACTTATCTAAAGAAAAGAGAGCATGTCTATAGCATCATTTAGGCGGGGAAACACCATAGCCTGGAGACTGTGAATCCATTGGCTCTCTTTTTGGTTATGTGCTCTCTCCTCAAGCCACTCAAGTTACATTGAAATTATCAGTCTTTTCAAGATTAAGTGGGTTTTTGATTAATGTAATTCTCTTTATTGTAAATCTTCTATGTCATAGATTGTTTTAGATGTAGACAAAGTGTAAAAAGGAAGAGTAGAAAGGAAGCACCTGTTTGGTTGTTTTTAAAAGTTTGTGTGTTGGATTTGATTTTTGCACCATCACAGCATATTAAATTGACTATTATTTGTAACTCATATCTTCCATATTTTATTGTACTACCTCAAGCAAAACTGGGGAAATGAAACTGTGAAATAAAACAGACATTTTCTCTGTGGTTTTGTGTTTGTTTTCACTTAAAGGGGTAACAATAATCCAGAAGTGATTCACAAAGCAGATGATACAGTAGTGAACAAATGATGTAACTTAATTTCAGCTCAACTTTAAACTGTACATTATTCTGCCCTGGTTTGTTTTGAGTTGCTCCTTCTGTACCCGTGGGAACAACATTTGCTTACCTAAGTTTTAAGATGACACCTGAGCCAACTCCCCTGTGGCTAAAGGTGCAGTCACGAGTCAGTGGGTCTTTGAGCTTGGCTTGTTTTCACCAGTGTTGTATATTTGGTAGATACATGTGTGGTTTTTTTCAACTATTTATTTATTTTAAATAAGCACTGAAACTTCTATTGCATTTCTCAATTTCTTAAGACCTACAATACAACATTCCACAGATTTTTCCAATTTTTGTTCAGAAGCATCTAATTTAAATCTTAAACTTGTTTTTTTTTTTTTAAAAAAAGGACTCCACTGTAGCATTAACATACATAATGTTCTTTCCATTTTCTGTAGTTTGTATGAAGAGAGGGATACACTGGAGACATATAGATGAAATAATACCGTGTTATCAGTGAGGGTAATTAAACATGTCTGAACATGTTTGTAGTTACCTGTTTTACCTGTGAGGATGCAATCACCGACGAAAGAAAGTGTGTACATGTGCTCACACACGATCGTATTATTTTGTATTCCCCATATCTGATTTTTAAACCACTTCAGAACAAGTCCCTAGAGATGTCTTTTGATTCTTTGAAATGTGTTAAA
>JAQLOL010000020.1:22808650-22840021 GCA_029783665.1 Naso thynnoides
TCCTTAGTCTCTGGTGACATATGGAATGATTTTATGATTACTTGCTGTACATTTCTTACACACTGTTCCTTTAACTTTATCAGTCTTAATACAATATACTGTGTATAATCATACTCTTTAGATGGAAGCAATACATTTATTCTGCATCTTTCTAAAAACTTTGCGGATGTAGGCCTATTACTTTTATTCACCAACATATAAATATTACTAATACATCCTTCAAGGTTATTTAATATGTTTTCTGAACTGAAACTAACTATTGAATCAAAGAAATAAAAAGAAACTTATGACAGCAATCTTTATCTTACATTTGAACATAAAATTTGTTATTTCTGCCTGTAGAGGTCTCTCAATCAAAAGAATGAACACCAAAGACGTAGTTTGATGACTTATATAAAGCAGCGTGGGATCGTGGGATTTGTTTATTTCATTGCAGATGAAAAGTCTGACTGACTCAGGCAGAAATGTTCACGGATGATGTAATGTATTTGACTTTTTTTTCACTTTATGTCTAGTCACACTTGCCAGCATCGTTCCTCACTCTTTAACCTGTGTTACCCCATAGGTCAGCTCGAGGTGGAAAAACGAAACTCACCGTTGCCTGAATAAAATTCGAAATTTCTTGGAGACATTTGGAATAATTTAAGCAATCAACTCACCTCAAGAAAACACATAACAAAGAAATTGTTGTTTAGACATTTTAATGTGGAAAGCTCACATACAGTATGCTCAAGTTGAAAGGGCTCAAAGTGATTTACAGTGTGTCTACTGTGCTTTTGCTCATGGTTGTGACAGACAGAAGTGCTTAAAGTTCCTGGCTCCAAGACACTATAATCAAACCAACACCCAAAGCCCACACAGAGCAGAGGGGCCAGCAGCCCACACTCGCACGCTCACGCACACATGATTGCACACAGAGACTCATATGCTGCAAACACTCTTCCTTACTTGCTCATACAGGCACACCTACAACCTCACATAGCTCTAAGCACTTACCTGCAGCTTCTAATTGTGCTTCCTGTGTTCTTAGTCCACAAAACTCCAGACACCCACATCCTATTTGCTGCCTACCTTGTTGATAATCCCTTTTTTCCCCTCTAAGGCACCATACGGCCAATTTTCCGATGACTACGCCTGTGAGTCAACTCTTTACATCCCCCTTTGTCTTGGTTTTATTATCGAAGCACTGTGTGCCCAGTCTCCAGCCTGTTTACATTCACACAGTGTATGGTCAGTTTCGAATGGGTGGCCGGGCAATGATGTGAATGAGATCCGAGCATGTATGATTAATACAGGATGACTCATTCGACGTGGCTTCCTGTTATGGACACGCACTCACGCTTGAACATACTCACACATAGGTGTTCGTGAAAAGAGCATGCACATCATTAAACGCATAAAAGGAATATATATGTATACATTCACGCTACACACCCACACACATTTCAGTATAGAGTTCTTGCCAGATGTCAAATGCTTTTTCAGCTTTTAATATGTGGGCTGTGGCTGTTGATGCTCTTATTCAATGTGACTACACTTGGACTGTGCTGCTGACATTCAGCCCTTTCAAAGGCGAGCACCGGGCGCGGGAGCCTCGTCACAAGAGTGTCTCCTTTCACGGAGCCTCCTCGTATTTTACGGTCCTCTGTCATTTTGGGTGGTTCCGAGCCAGTACAGTAATTCCATATGTGTCAGCAAAGAAGGAATTCAGTGTGGGTGATTGTAAAACGTAATTGCTTGAACATTAAACCTCAACTTTTCCTTAATGCGAATGGTGTGTTACTGGATGATTTCTCCCCCACCATGTCAATTAGACTGAGTTGGGATGGAGAGCATCTGTTTGATCATTTTGAGCTCCGTACAGAAGCACAGAAATGGTGTAACACACCCAGAAACCTCTTTTCAAGCTCAGATGTAACATTGTAATAGGTAGAAGAGCCAGACTGATGTGGGATTTTTGGGACCCATGCTGATATCCATGTTATGGAGCACGAAAATTTGTTTATGTATCTAGTAGGGTTGTAATGATGTGTTTTAACAACGATACGATGCGTGTCATGATACATTGTTGGCGATACGATACAAGAACAAAATCGACTCATTTAGAACGATGTTATATGATGTGATCTATCTATCAATCTAATGGCCTATCCATCCACCCATCCATCCATCCATCCATCTGTAGGATCTGTAAGGAGAGAAAGACACATTTTTCCATACTTACCTGTGAGTTAAAATAAAGCAGTTGATTGTCTTTTGTAATGTATTACAGCCACCGCTAGGTAGCAGTGTAAAGTGCGATAACACAGATGTCGTGGAAGAGGAATGTAGTGTAAGACAGTGATTCTCAAAGTGGGGGCCGGGGCCCCCCAGGGGCCTGCAAGACACAGAGAGGGGGGCCGTGAGATTCCTTCCAAAAAACAAAAACAAACAAAACAAAAATTATAATTGCATAATTAACTCATTATTGTGCAAATTCTGGTTATATTCTTTCTTAAAATTCTTAAAAATAATATTATGCCATTCGGGCTGTTGTTCTTTTGTGTTGTATTGATGCCCATGTAGACCTAATAGTGAGTTTGCGTGACTGTGCACAACGTTATATGCCACCTCCAGGGTCGACAGGGGTCCCCAGTCTCTGGCACCGTTATTTTGGGGGCCGTGGGCTGAAAAGTTTGGGAACCCCTGGTCTAAGAGACAGTAGCTTTGCACTGTAAGTGTTCAAGTGTACGCTGTGACTGCTGCCTGTTTTTTTTCTAACATAGATAAATATACAAACCTTTTTTTAGACACAAGAATCATGTCACAAGTCCTGGATACGAGTGTGATCTTTCAATCAATCTATCTATGTCAATCTATGTCTGTCAATCAATTAGCTGAATGCAACTATCAAATATGTATGACAAATAAAATCGAGGCAAGGTACACATTTGAGCAAGTGCACTGAACAGTAAATAATTTATTAAAGAACAAATTGCCCTCTGCAGGACAAACTACATGCTTACACTCTTTTTAACCACAAGCATTTTTTCGAGCCTCAAAAACTGTTTTAATATCAGTGCATATTGGAGAACATATTTGCCAATACCGATATATCTGCAATCAGCCAATACTGGCCGATAACATCGGCAAACTGATATATTGGTCTGGCCCTAATATGGAGGTCTTGTTGTAGATAAGGCAGCACTGACAACACATACATTGCACTATCAACAACAGACCTCAATTTCCTAAAAAGGGGTAAAAACATCTGTTGATATTTATATGTATGATCCTGCGCATTTCCAGCTGTTATTATAAACATGTATGCATCTTTACATGACAAACCTGTGTGTATCTGTGCTCCCCGTGAGGGCCACTTAAACTATTCTGCCCTGTTGAGTGTGTTCTCTGCCTCTAGTCCCCTGCACTTTGTCACTCACAGCTCCTCTGGTTACGACCTGGCCCCTCTTGAGGGCCTCTGGGGCCCCGCCGGCTAAATTAGTTTCAGCAGCACCAGGAACTGGAGTTGCAGGCCTCTAACCTTTCTTTGGATTACAGAACTCTAACCTCTCTCTCTGTCAAGGTCTCCTGATGCCTTTGAAGTTGCTCATGGCTTTTCCTTCCTCACACCACCCAACTCTGAATGAGTGATCTACACCCACCTCTGCACTTCAGCGACCCTCCCTCGTACTCTCACCCTCTTTTTCTTCTATCTCACCTCGCCTCCTCATCCTCCCTCTTTCCATCTATCTGCCCTCAGGGGGAGGCGCCCCTCTTGTTTTGCTCTCTCTCTCGATGAACTCCCACTCCTCTGGCCTCCATCCCTCCTCTACTTCTCTTCATCTTCATCTTTTTTTCCATCACTCCTCTCTCTTCTTCTCCTTTAGCATTTTCACATCCTCCTCCTTTCTCCTCAAAATCTGTTCCCTCTCCCACTCTTTTTCTCAACTCCTCACCTCGTCCTGTGTTTCCCTCTTCTGCTCTTCTTCACCTAATTTTCGCTTCACCCACTTTCTTGTACTGTGTTCCATTTTCCTCCCCCTTCCTTCCTTTCCTCGCCCCTCCCTTCCTCCTCTGGATTTTGTCCCCAGGGTTTTTTTGCGTGCCTCACACATTCCTTTACGCTGACTGACTGTGTTTACATTGACATCCTCTCTTCTGTATGTGGACCGCAGCAATGCAAACCCAGCGGCAGGGGAGCACACACAGACGCACAAAAACCAAGTTCATCAAGTAACTTCTTTTTCACCAAAGGAAAAAAAAAAGAAAGAAAGTAAGAGTAAATAACAAAAATTTTTAATTGACAAGTACTGAATCATTAGAAGTGCCAAGCAAAGCAAATGAGCCATGTTTTATGTCTTAACGTTCGAGCAACCTCCAGTTTTTTCTCCACTAAGTACGCTTGCACGTATTAGCTGGACATTTTTCATCCACATGCTAGGCATGGCAGGATAGCTGGAGGTTCAAATGGAACTCAAACACATTAGAGTACATTATGCCAGCAGAGGTCACGCAGTAAAGTCAAGAGCTGCCTAAGTGTAATAACGTCCTTAATCATGTACCACCTGATCCTGAAAGTGAAAGCAGGGCAGACTCAGTCCAGATTCATTGACAAATAAATGCAGATGAGTGGATATTTTTATAGCTCTGGCAGCCAGAGGACAATAAGTAGCCATGTGAGCTATGTTTATTTTATTAAACAGCGTAACAGAGAGAACAAGGTAGCGTGGGTGGGGTGTGGGGTTAAAACACGACAAAGGACAGGGACAGGACCAGAGAGAGGAGGGAGCATTAACAGTTCATCTATCATAAGGTCATCTTTTTCCGCCACATACGTGTCATACACCTGCCTGTTGCCTACTAAAGGACAATCAGTACCTTCAAATGTCATCGTCTATACGGCTTGTATTGTGCAATACCACGCTCACACAACCACGCACACACGTGCCTGTTTGTCGTGTCAAAACAGAAGTGTGGAGTGATCACAATCACCTTCTGGCCCTACCCAGTCCTTTCCAGGTAATGTGTTGTGCAAGACGCTTTCCACCCTGTCCTCCTCCTCTCCCTCACCCGTCCATATTAGGATGTTATTTCTCCTCCATGACACACTGTACTGTATGTGTGCCACCGTCTCCTGTCCCGTGCTATTCTTGTATTCACCTGTCAATCTGGCTTAATGAGTCTTATTATTTCCTGAAATAATGCTCTATTGTGGACTAGCATTAGATATTCAATGGGATGACACAGTAACAGTTGGCTTTATCGCTAATCTGCTATTGTTTTTAATGCTCATATAGCCAACATTCATGAATTAGCATAGCTTGACTAAACCCAGTGTTTATGGGTTAAACACAGGCGTGACCAATCCAGGGCTCCTCTCAGTCTTCCCTGTTTCATCTTGCGTTGCTCCTTCCCTCGCTGATTGATCCTGCACTGTCCCCGTGGGTGTGTGCGTGTGTGCGTGTGTGCTGACATGTCCATCCTGCCAGGTCACAGCTAATTGCCAGGCGTATTATATGGTGTTGCAGATGGATAAAAACATTTGTGCAGTGAATCATTCGACTTTCCCAGCACACATGGCTCCACTTCCAGTAAGGATCCGTAGTAGGATGCCTGTCTCTTCCCAAAGCTTCCAGGAAAACTGCTGTTGATGCCAATGGATTTGGAACTGCCCAACAAGGAGTTAACACATCAGATGGTGAGACACAGTGGAGGGGGGGATTGGGAGGAGAAGTAAGGGGATGGTGTGAAGGAGAAAAGGAGTGGCTGGCAGCAGGCGCAAAGGTGGTGAGCTCAGGGCTCTGGAATCAGGAACTCTTTGCTCTTTACTCTGCTACGCCCCTGCATTGCCGCCACCGCAACACCCACACCTCCACCCATGCTCTCTCACAGTGCGACCTCTGCTCCGCTCTGGTCTAGCTGGAATGCTGACTTTCACCCGCGCCCACCCTCTTCTGCATTTCTCACCCCTCCTTCTCTTGCAAAATAGGGAGAAATAAAGGGGGAGCAGCACCCCCTGTTACAGGCTGCTGCTTTGTGCGATCAGAAGTCTGCTTAAGAATGTGAATCATGCTCGGAAAAAAACTTCTGTCATATCTTGGTGTACTTGAGCAGAAGTGCCACTGTCTGACTAAAAATATAAGCAGCAGAAGGAAAGTCTGATTCCACATGAGGCTCTATTAAAACCCACAGATTCAGCAGTGCAGACCTCAGGCTGAATCCAGCGAGGATCCTGCCTCTCGAAGCTGGAGTTTATACTGATTAAAACCAGGAAAAATATTCACAGACAGTCCCAGTTGAAACAGATTCCAGCAAAAGCAATGTGTAAATTTGTGTCCAGGGACAAATGGCCTCAGAGTGGGCGTGCCTCAAATCAACAAGAGATGTTATGGCTCTTACATGAATACATAGTCACTTTGTTCTAACAGCTCCGAAATCAAGCAGGAGGAATCAGAAAACAACGGATAATGCGTCCTTCATCTGTCTGCTGCTTTTACATAAGCGAGGTCAAGTTAGCCGTCCCTCTGAGTTCAGACACTCCAGGCATGGCTGGCATGAAGTATTCATCAACGTATTTGTCACTATCTATCTTTGGTTGTAACAGACCATAGACGCTGTCTGTCTCCTGTTCCACAACATGACTCACCGCACCATACTGTATGAATAAAAGCCTTGTGTTTCTTGATAGCAGAATAATTCCAGTTGGCTTTCTAGAGTGTTATGTGGCCAATATTTCCGATAGAAATGAAGATAAAGATGTTTATCTGACGGAGTCGCTTATGAAACAAATAAAGCTTTCCTGCTGAAGCAAGTTCAAAGCTGTTTGCCGTAGCTAGGTCAACAGGAAAGAATGGATGGGGGGGGGTGAGGGAGAAAGAAATAGGGCGGTAGCTGCCACATCTGTCATCCATTTGAGGTGGGAAAGGAAGGGATGGCTTTCTGCTTACCTGTGCACCGTCAGCCCAGGAGGGGCGGCAAGGACATTTGTCAAGGAGCCGGGGGGTAAATAGTGAGGAAACAAACCGCCATCTGTCTGGGCCCATTGATTTTCACATGAAAAGCAAATACATCCATTCTGTTTGCGCTGCCTCCCAGCTCTGTCTGCCTGTAGGGCAGGCGCGGAGTCTAAGTTTACCTTTCAACATCATGTTCCTTAATAATCCTTATATATGACTGAACCTCCAGCCTGATGACTCCCTTTTGTGAGATACCACTGGCTGAAAAGCAGAACAAACATGAAGCGCTCAAGCCCAAAGGACACAGAGAGTCGGTGTTCCCCGAGGGGCTGCAAGTTGGTGAGGTAACCAGATAACAGGTCTCAACAGAGAATTGCAGCTCTTTAAGAAGGTTGTATTCAGACCAAATCAGGTGGTCCACTGAAACCCTGCAGGGTTATCTGGTGGTGTAACAGGACCCATTGTGTGATGTCAAGTTGTGTCCTCTATTCCTCCCCCAGTCCACACATGGCAGTTGATCGCTGGAAGATGGCCCTCTTTACGTGACTGGTTGCCCCAGTATGACAGCCGACTGCAGTGAAAAAGTTGAGCATGTCTTTGTTTTTTTACACCGCAGCTGCCTGCGTTTTTTTGGAGCAGCTGCTGCAACCCGGACCATCGTAGCCAGAACAGGCAGGCCTCATTCAAATAAATAAGAAAACCAGCGCTTTCATCAGATCACCCGAGTCCGAGTCCCAGTAGAGCCAAGGTGATGTGTACATGGCTGACCTGCACACAATGTCCTATCTGCCCGTGATCGTTTGCTGCACACAACAGTCTGGGAAGGCCTCAACCAAACTATCTGGAAAAGGGCATGCACTTTGAAAAATTAATTGGCATGTGATTTGATAAACAATCTGTCTGTCACCTTCTATTGCTGACAACTTTTTTGCTACAAACAGAGCCAAAACAAGCAAGTCAAGAGAAGAGCAAGAAGATCTTTTCCATCAAGAAAGTTTTGCTACGCTCTTTGTTTTTCTTTCAGTGAAGAAACACTCTTCAGTTCTAACAGAACTGATGCTATGGCAACATACAGTAACCACCTAGCCAACACCTTAGCTGCCATTGTTGTCTTCTGAGCAAACAGTCATATCTTGCTGCATCTAAACATAAACTACACCTGTAGCTTATGCCAGTACTTCCCTCAGAGAATGCTGATTGGTTCAGTCACAGTTAAGGCCTAAAACGGATAGCGTGGAGCCTGGCAAGATAGATTTAAGTGATAGTGTGACCTCACGAGGCCAGCTGCCTCGCTAGGTTATGAACACTGGGTAATGACAATGACAGTCAATGATCCAGCCTCTCACATCTGTTGCTTTTGTACATTCACATATGAAAATGCAACATTTCCCTTCTGTCTCCTCCAGCCTGCACCTCAAACCAAAGATGTCCGCTCACATCTGTGACATGTCACAAAGGTGTGTGTGGAGGCAGGAACGGGGAGAAAAGACAGAAAAAGCAGGATGCAGACACTGATCCTGAGGAAGAGAGAGAGCTTTAATGTCTTGTGTCACCACCACCTGCCTCCTCTTATGAAATCTCTTCATGTTCCTCCCACTGAGTTTCCAATCCTTTCTGCCCTTGAACAGACACTAATTCAACCACTGAGTCTAATCCCTAATGTAAAGACCTGATAAATTCCTTTCACTGCCACCATGTAAATGTTTATCATTAAATAGGGGGTATTCACAGAATTATCACTGAGGGGCGTAATGACTTTTTATGAGGTCTGACTAAGGTTTGTGGGTAGATAACCTAACAAAGAGCGCCTAGGTGCTCTCTGTGTGTATTATCCTCCCTGTTTGGCTTTGATCGTTTTGGCATTTTGCTGCAGACACTTTAGATATACAGCTGATGTAACCAAAATGTCATCCATCTTTTTGTACAACCGCTTGAGAGAGGGCCTTTTCATTTAGGGGAAGAATTTGAAACAGCTCTAACCTTTCATCAACAATGCTGCCACTTTACGCGGTGGAATTCCTAATTCAATGAGAGGCGTACCGAGGCACCTGCTTTCACCAGCACTGAAGTCCTCTGAGAAAGTCTGTGGAAAGACAGCAAAGGGACGGAGAGGGGGGCGAGCAAGTTGTTGACAAGACTCCGGTGGCAAAAACAAATGAATCAAGCACCTAAGGGCTTGTGATGTCATGTGGGACAAACAGGTTCTACTGTTGGGACAAAAACAAAACAGCGTCACTCTTTAACAGCAAAACATCCACTTACTTTCATTACAGATCATATTTTTTACAAATTATACACAGTTTTAATGGGCACAAAAAAACATGCAATGTCTCCATTCTGTATTGTTTATAGAAATGTATGCATGCATAACCTATCATCCAATCCATGTAAGCATATTCATTAAATATTTTGCCTTATTTGCATTGCTTAAAATAATAAAAAAAAAGAAAAAAAAAAAAACTTGACTTGCATAACAACCTATTTATGTTGTTGGTTAGTACTGATTCTCATCTATCTTTGTGACATACTAGTGTACATCAGTCCTGCATGGTTCCCTTTTTTGAAACCTGCACATACCCATTACTAAAAGCCCCACAACCCGACTTGTTCGTGATTAAACACACACACACACACACACACACGTACGTACGTACACACACGTATGAAGTCCTCTCCCTCGATGCCAGCATAGTGCTCGTCGTTGAGATGAGATGCATAGCTCAGAGTTAAAACTTCCATTCTGGTGTACATCACACAGTCCTGACCATTTGTTATGAGCTACCTTTAGTTGTCCTGTATTTGTCGTCCTTGCTATGAAAAAGCAAGAGTCAGTCTCTTGTGCGTGAACACGTACTTGGCAGACGAAGCCGGCTGTCTTTGTGACTAATTCTAACACACAAACACGTGCGTACACACAATATATTATGTGGAACAAATGGTGGTAATTACAGACACACCGACACATAATACCACGTCATTAGATAATTATATATATTGGTCTGTGCGTTTTCACGTGTATGCATGTGCAGTGTGTGCGCATGTGTCCGCCACTGATTGTCATTGTCTTGTTCCCATACCCTTTCTCGTCCATGTCGGTCTTCACCTGTTTAGTAGAAGACTGAGCGGAAAAAACCCTCGACCATGCAGTTCCCCCTCGCACGGCCTCCTCTTTATCGTGGACCCGCACGATGTGTCATCACCAGCTTTGTCGTTGCATTCCTGTCCCTGTTCTCATATTATCTCATTACCACACAAACAGTTTGATGAGCAGACTCAGAGTATTATCATGGGGGCAATTTGTTATCACTGTACTTTTAAAAAATGTATTGTTCTCAGTGTTTCCTCATCCTCTTACTTCTTTCTTCACTCGCCCCCCCATGTCCCTCCCCTCCCCTCTCTTTACATCCCCCATCTCTGCCTCTTACAGCCCCCTCTTCCCCTCCCTCTCTGCGCATTCCTTGGTGAGTGGGTGGAAAGTTCAATGGGGATGTGGGATCCCAGAAGGGCAGGGGGGGTTGCCTCTTACCAGAGCACAGTATGTGTGCAAACCAAGTGCTTCAGATCAGCCAGCTCAAACTGTCAACAGAGGCGGGTGACTGTGTGGTGCTGTAGAGCCCCTTGAGAGGGGTGAAAGATCCAAAATGTGGCCTGAATAGTCATTCTTAAAAGTCTTAGATGAAACTTTGTATGCTGTGATCATGTTACCATCCGCTTCTTGTTATATTGTTGCTTAAACACATTCCCTGAATTGTTCTGGTTTACCTTCACCTATTCACTGCTGTTCCCCACTCTAAGACTGACAACACTTAATGAGAGAAGGACCTCTGCTGGACATGTCTTGATCCTGCAACCCTCCTTGTTATCTCTAAGTAATGTGTGTCAGCTTTGCTGACTTGACTCTCAGCTTGACAGTAAAACAAGGTTGAAGTTTTGTTGGAATCTTCACCGTGAATGTAAATATTGGACTTTGATCCTGCGGCGATAAGACGATGACTAAGAGAGATCTGCTATCTGCTGTTGTTTTGTCATGTAACACTCCATTGCCTCACTTCATACACTTGGCAAGTCAAAAAAATAACAGAGAAGGTAGGGCAGCATTGGCTAGTCATCTCCGGAGACTTGCATAACCTTTCTACGGTGACAAACCTATCACTGCTTTGTCAGTGCCATTCCTCACCCTTTTGTTACTGTGTTTACCTTTGCTTCTGTCTTATCTCTGTCGCGCTGCAAGCAAACAAACTGGTTTTGGAAGCAGCTCTGGTCCGTGGGCTGTGAGTGTAGGAGACACACAGGAAGTGGTGGGCGACCAGCAAACTGTATTTCCCCTTCCTGTCTATGTCCTCCCTCCTTGCTTGCTTGCCTGCCTGCCCTTTGGCTATTAATGTAACTCTGAGCTACCCACCACACACCCACATGGCCATTGGGAGCTGATGTGCACTAGAAATCACAGACGGACACACACATACATGCACAAACATGCATGCAGACCCAGGAGCTGATGACAAGTGCTATCAGTGTAAATAATTAGCAGCTAAACAAGCAGGCAGCATATTAGGTTGCACAAAGTGTTCAGTACAGTATGTGTCCTCATGGCAGGCTTTCATATCGGTCCATTAGCTCTTGCTTCACCCTCCTACCTTGCCGGTGCATAGACAACAGACAGCAGGGTGCAATTAAATAGGTGTCCATCACTCAATCAGGATGTCTATCACGGCCAATGAGGAGGTGATGTACATTATGCATGCACAGTAGGAAAATACCAGCAGCGTGATAACAAGATTCCTCATTCTTTAAGTAGCTGCACCAGCCTCTGCACAGAAACAGGCACGTGAGCAACACACACACGCACTCACAGCCATGCACATCACACATGTACCGCTGTAGTTCATTGTGAAGAAAATTTTTTGTTCATTTCTGTCTGCTATTTTTGCCTCCCTCCTTCAAGCAGGCCTTATTTCCCCGAAAGTGGGCTTAAAAGTGGGCTGACAAATTTAGCACTTCAGCTGGGCACTTTCAATCTTTCCATCTCTTTCTCTCTTTGTTCAATTTACCACTTAACCATGTGGCACAGCCTACACACACACATGCACACACGCACACACACACATAGCCATGATCCATGTTGCAGTCCTTATCTCCTCCCCCCGGTCATCCAACTCATCTGTGAGAACAGAGAGAACACACACTGGCATGAATCACAGTGAATCATGAAGCCCAAATAGCACCCAAAGAGAGGTGTTGCATTTAACCAGGACATGGACTATTTATAATGGCCTGGGCGTGCACATTCTCATTATAGGCCACGGAGGATGCTGACAATGGACGGGCAGATGAGGGGGTAGTGAGTCCTTTTAAATGTCACCAGCTATGTATCTTCTTATCTACAGCCTGTTGCGGATGCAGTCTGTCTGAATACAATATTTAGAGCTGGGTGAATGAACTGGAATAAAGGAGCACAATGATTTCCAGATAACAGTTTATAAACACTTCTTAATAGATTTAGATTTAGTCATTCCAGGAGTAAAGGGAGTCAAGTCGGCTAACATGATTAAGATCAACCATACTGATTAAAATACTAACTATTAATAGATAAATATGTGGGTATAAGCACATATGACTCTATCACTGGTTTTCATTACAAAAAAGGAAAATCATCTAATATAAACATGACAACAAAGTGTCTCTCCCTTGCAGACCTCCGTCTAATAAGCTTGTTAAAGTCTAATTAGTGTAACAAGTAGCTGGAAAATAAATAAACATAATTATCATATCAAATACATTAGCTGTTTGAGGGATGATAGAATAATTTGACAAACACTTTGTTCTTCTGTTTTCTTTTGGCTTATTCTCTCTCCCCACATGCCAATCATGCTCAATGGATCACTTCAGGACAGAGTTGGGAAGTGCAGGCTCATCACTCCCTGGCAAGCGAACGCTTGAATTAGACTGTGGCTGATCCTGAAAGCAACAACGCACTGAGCCCACCCCCTCTCAACTGCCGGATAGTGGGGGAGAAGCCACATTTCAGGTAAAAGAGCTTCAAGAAGTAATCAGCACCAGAACAATTACCTCCAGTGCATTGATTTCATATCGACTGATAGTGCCTGACTAGAATATGTAGATTACAAATCAACACAGGCCTGCACAACCCGACAAAAGACTCATGAACACCGCGTGTGATGGTCGAGGATTAAACATATACACTTGAACACTATGACAGTTAGCCTGTCTTCTGTCGTTTCAGTGCAAGAGGGAGAGAAGAAGAAAGGAGGGGCGATTTCATTTTCAGCCAACATGTAGGCTCATGCCGCATGGCTTTACCCAACCAGCCGTTGTCATGGTAGCTACTTGTCATGTCATCTGCGTCTCACCTTGAATGAATGGAGACCTGCGGGACACGTGCCCTCCCCCTGAGTGCACGCACAGGGGGGCGTAGTGGAAGTGCGTCAGCCCTGCGAGCAGCTGGGGACACACCCACGGCAACCTGCCTCACTGTTTCTGTGCATGTGTGTGTTAATGCGATAGTGCTTGCTTTCCTAGGGGATGGCAAGCAAAGCTGTCTTTCTCAGGACCACACTGTCACCACAGGGACCGACGTAAGAGCAACAACAGCAGAAGCTTCAGCAGGAGCCGTCGACGAATTAATCCTCCATCTGAGAACTGCACTTAACTGGGCAATCCAACAAAGGAGGGCCATTCCTCCTATTGAGGAACCAGGAGCTTGTATCAAAAAAACAATATCTGAGCAATGTGCATTGGGAGATGTTAATCTTGAAGAAACAGCAACGCTATATTGCTAATCTGTTATGTGACCAGAATATATATTCCAATAAAGAAAGAAAAAAGATGTGAAAATGTCAGAATCTGGCTGCCTTTTTCTCTTGCCCTTTTACTGTGCAATGGCATTAATCATGTCTCTAGTTTCTGGCATGACAGCAACAACAACAACGAACAGAATAAACAGGCAAAAGTCATCTTTTATATTGATGGGAATTCATTTGATTTGAAAAAGTTCCCCTGATTTTTATCATTTGCACACTGTCGTTTTGTTTCATGGTTACTGCTCAGAAAATGCCAAAAGTGATTTCTTGATTTGCAGCATATTCTGAATTCTGTGTGATCAGGCTCCTTTGCAGCATTTTTGCCCTTTATAGAATTTCTTGCCTCTCTGCATTCTCATTCAGTCCGTCCTCATAAAGTTGAACGTCTTTTTTTCCAGCGTTGTCTCTCAAAGTCGACTGTGTCGCTCGAGTGTTTGTTGACTCAATGCAAGATAATTCGTGTGTACATGTGTCTGTGCGCGCGCATGTGTGTCTTCAAGTTTGAATGTGCTGAGGGGGTGATGAGGGGAGAAGAGGAAAGGCACCGCAGGTTTCCATGACAACAACTTTTTATTTGTGCTTCCTCAATGGCGTTCGTTGGGGAGATAGATAGATAGATAGATAGATAGATAGATAGATAGATAGATAGATAGATAGATAGATAGATAGATAGATAGATAGATTGGTAGGTAGGTAGGTGAATGGACGGACAGATGAATAGAGGTAACTGAGTTGTTTTCATTAAAACTAATCATTTTGCTTTTCTTTACAAAAACTCACCAATTCAGTGTCATCTCTGAAATTCCCTTCATTCATGTCTTATTTCACTTTCCGTGTTTATTCATTTTATCCTTGATTGTGGCCCTTTATGTTATCCTCGTATTTAGTATTTTACATTTATTTTTAAAACCTTTATAAAAGACTGATGAATAACATGAATTATCATTGGTCCTGCATGGATATAACATGAGATACCAGAGAAGACAGTCTGCTCATGTTTCTGTCCTCCTCAGGAGATAAATATGGACACTTAGAGCATGTCTGTAAAGTATAAACATCCATTTGGATCGTACTCTTTGTTGTGCTTGGTTATATAACCTTTTTCTTTTATACCAGCTGGTTACCTAAAGCTTCCTGGATGCATCCTGCATTGCTGCCACCAGCATGTCGCTGTACAGATGGCTTTGCTTTGCACCCAGTGCAACAGCAGAATTTAATTTGCCAGGTTGTGAAGATGGATGTTTTTGTTGCTTCATTTTCAATAGAATACATTCTACAGGTTTTACCATACATGACATCTACAGCATGCTGCTTTTAACTATTAAGCATTTATCTAAATTGCCACATTGCTGTCTGTTCTGCAACTGTCCTGAATAGAGTTTCAGAAAAAACTGCCTGTGTCTTTTAAATTCAGTCAATTTGTTTCTAATTTAAGTCTGCTGGTTTGTTGATTATCACTTTGGAGGATGTTGTTTGTGGTGCTGTTGTTGTATTTCATTATACTGACAGTCATTTCAATTTTTTTTTCATGTTAAGAGGACAGACACAGAATATTCTTCTTTTCTATATTGAAATTTACCTGTCTGTTTCTTTGCTTGTGTCATTTTCCCCCCCTCGATGTTTGGCCTGTGTACCTGGTCGAGCAGGATTGCAGCCTTTGGGAGGATGCGGTGAGCTGCTGTTAGTGTCCACGTCCTGCACTCGTCCTCACCGTCCTCTCTTATCGTCCACTTTAACACTGTCCTCTTTTTGTCTCTTTCAGATACTCTAACAGCATGTTTTCCATCATCAGTGCATAATACTGTGATGTTGTGTTTAGTTGTTTGCTTAATTATTTAGGTGTTTTATATTAAACTGCATTCTTAGCAGCACGGTTTTTAACTAGCACCATTGTTGCTGTCCTTTGTTTGCTCTGTTGTGAACATCTGTGAATTCTGAGTTTCTCTTCATGTTTACCTCAGAACTCCAGCAGTCCTGGACGTCTTTGTCTTCCCTTCAGTTCAGCTCTTCGCCTCCAGGTAACAGCGTGTTTTGGGATGAGTGTTTTTTATGTTGATTTGTCTTGAAGTGAGAAGCTGTATCAGTTGTCAGCTGCATATATTTCTACAGTGTGAAGTTGTAAAGTATTTTTATCTCAAGTGCTGTAACTCAGAAGATTAATGTGTTGATTTGCTAAATTGATCTCTATCATTTGAAGCTAAAATATTATTTTTTTTCTTGAGTTTAAAGGGTTTGTTGAACAACAAATAATGGATTTGTATAGTTGTGAAAAATCCCCCAAACCCTTTTCTGTAACTGAGAAATCAGCTCGTCATGATTTGTTGTGTCACATCTGTTCCAATTAACAGCAGTTAATCTTTATAACAGTGGTATCAAGCTTCTCAAGCTGGTGCAGTTTCGAAACGAAGCGTCTACAGATTTAAGGCCTTTACACGCCAGGTGTGTAACGCATAAACGACATGAAAATGCAAATTGTTCAGATGCGAATTTTTGGATCAAAACTATTCACACTGGCAGCAACACAAATTTGCGACAGAAATGCAGGAATATGAGTTTACGAAAGAGTCTTAACAGTTCACTGTGGAGAGGGAAATATGGAGTCTGGCCTCAACGTGAGACTCAGCTTGCTACACATAGCTGAGTCTCAGGTCCACACCGCATACAGTGGTGGAAGACTCCTACCAAAGGCTGCCATTCCTCCCTACATGTAGTAAACACCAAAAAAAACAAGACAACAACAACTGTATTTGCTGGGTCGCCAGCGTTGCAGTCCGTCTGATGGGAACATTCCTTTTATTCAATAATTTAAAAAAAAAAAAGTTTTCAATAACGAGGGGTTTTTGGTCCACAAGTGCCTGAAACTCTGCTCAAAACATGGTGCTGGCCGTGTTAACTTCCGCTCCGCAGTGGGAGACAGACGTGACGTTTGTTCCGCACAGCCAACATGATCGGCTGATTCCTTCGTTCGCAGCGCCAAAGTTTGGAAAAATCACCCTCGATCTAAAAAATTAAAGGTTTGCATTTTCGCAGTATAATATTTGCATTCTGTGTGGAGAACACTCATGACTGATCAGCAGTTAGAAAAATATTATTGACATGGAAATTAATCGGACAGGAAAGCCCATCTGGTGTATAATATACTGAACAGTCTTCCACCTTCATGCCATCAGCTGTAGACCTCTCACTACTGAAGACAACAGCTTTACAGATTCCAGGTTATGGGAGAAATAAGACACTTCTGTGTTCTCTGTCATTTGAATATAAAATAGCTCAGCCTGTTGGTCACCTGACCCATTTTCTTAGACTCTTCCAGAATCTGACTATTCATTCAAGTTTGTGACCTAAATTTCAACCACTTTTGTTTAGAGAAGTGCTCTGCATATGCTGAGGTGACTCACAGCTACAAAATAATTATGGTATTGCCATGTTATACATAGCTCTCTACAGAATTATAGACAATGCTGCCCAGCATGATTATATCATGTATTACTGCATAACGTTTGTCTTACTTGTTTGTCCAAATGAAACTCTTTGTCAATACTCTAACTGTGGAGACGAAAGTTATTGTGCCTAGAAAAATAGTTTCTTACAAGTGCAGCCTCCAAGCTCGAATATTAGCATGAAGAGGGATTTTGACACAGATGTTCTTTTTAACTAACGTTCTCACTTGTGACACATTTTCAGGTATGTAAACAAACACGATTGCTTACAGATAAAGTTATTTTGGGTCAAATGTATGGGGTTTATGTAACCTTTGTGGCCGATGTTGACAAAGCACAATGACATCTGGTAAAGCTGGTGTGGTCCTTTAACAGAGGCAACAACACTTGCTAATTAACATGTGTCTTTACATGTGTTGGTGTGTGTGAACACGCAGTGAAAAGAAACCCTGGCCTTCTGGACGTCCACTCCCCCGCTCCCCTCCGCAGGAACTGCAGTTTTGCAGACGACTTGGAGCTGGAGCCAGAGCGACACAGCGAGCTGTATCCTGCCAGCACAGTGTCACAGTGAGTTCACCAGTGTCGCACTGATGTTGTGTTTATGCATGACTGTGTTTTAATATGCATGTCAGAGAATGTTTGCATGTATTTTCCCCTATTTGTAATTAACCTCAAAGCCCAAAGCTCTCCTGTGACTGCTGTATAATGATTCTTTATGAGAGAGAAGTGCTTGTGCTTGCTGAGGCACTTGCACTGCCAGAGTCTTATATTAGGAAATGAGTGTTAAGTAACAGCAGCGTGCTGCAAGTGCACGGTAAGTGAAACAAATAGAGCGACAGTTTTGACCCGTGGGACTTCCTTTGGGCAATGATGCAGAGTGGGAATTGCATGCAACAGCACTGTTGGCAAAGATCACTCAGTGCTCTTCTGACTCTAAAATACGTAACCAGCTGTTCTCACAGAGCAATGGCACATTAAATACTATTCTAAATTAAGCCATAATGACATACTACTGCTTATTTTATCCATGATAAGACAGCACAGAGTTAAAAACACTTGAAAATGTTCATAGTGTTTGCGGGAAGTCTTATATTTTGGACTGAATTACACATTGAATTCCAAACTCTGTATTGTCTAGAGCAGAGGACAAAGCTCAGTTAAATTACTGCCATAAATCTAAGATGCTGCATAGATTCTCAAAGTGAAATAGTTCACTGAAGTCATATTTCTTCAGCCGCCCTGGTATTGACACCAGTGACAATTTTTGTGAAATTGAAGATGATAGCAGTATCTTGAGAGTTTCAACAAAAACAAACAAAGGCTACACCTTGAGTGAGACAGCAGACACGGCCTTTAGAGTGACACTGAGAGAACTGGGATTGTAGCGGTCAGGGAGGTGCTGTTTGTGTCTGTGTCATGGAGCAGTTGGATCAATGGCAAGAGGAAACAAAAGGCACAAAATGCAAAATACATTTTCTTCAATGTGACAGGAGTTTTAATTGAATACGCTGGAGCACAATTTCCCTAAAACATGAATAATGCAATTTTCATTAAGCCAGCAACTATTCTGTAATTGCAGAATAAGTTAGAGTTTACTACTTGCTTCTGAGAAAAGGGACGTGATAACAGTAAAGTGTTGCCACTCAAACTGATCATAATGCAGCAACTCTCAAAGTACAGCAGGATTTTAAACATTGATGGTAGCCAAAATGGTTTATCTGCTGTACACGTAGTGAATCCACACTGAAAAAGAAAACGGTTTCACCTTCATTTAGACATGCATTTAGATTGTAGAACATATGGAAACACATAGAACTAAGGAACTTTTAATGCCTGCTTTTAATGATGGCCTGTATTCCCTCTTGAAGCTGGGTATGCAGTTTATCTTTGCTGTTATTGGACAAAAATCGCATATTAATCTTTCCACATACTGTAATTCAGGTGGTCTGAAAGAACACTAGACGTTTGCATCTCTCCTTGACTCTGTATTCAGGCTTTGCTGAGAGCGTGTGTTCCTATTGGCTGCCCTACGCTTCGCTTAGTGACTGGCGACATCACCACGATCTGATTGGCTGGTGAAACAAGTGACGTGCTTCATGTTCTTAAACTGGCCTCTGGCAACTGGACAATCCGAGTTGCAGGCAACACCGTCAGCCGGCTTGAGTCGAGCTGAGACGGAGCAGTTTGCTCTGCTGCAACTTTCCCTGCAACTTTTTCATCTCGTCAAGAATCTTTAGTGTAAACTGGTCTTAAAAGTAAGAGTGACAACAAATGAAGTGAAATGTGAGCCTGAGCAAAAACAAGGAGGAATGTGCAGCAGAGTTGCTTCCTTAGGAGTCTCATGCTACAGCTAGCTTGATATCCAGATGTTAGCTTTACGTCATACCGAGAATTTTAGCCTCAACTGTTTGGCAACATCTCAAAGTTATTGTTAGGGAGGAATGTGGAGTGATGCCGGTGAAGGAAAAGAAGAAGTACCAGAGTCCTGGATGTCTTACGCTGAAGGAATGTATTTACTTGATCAAGGAGAACAGAGGAGTCGTCAACACAACATAAGTGCGTGATGCCACCTTAATTCTGAGGGTCAAACAGCAAAGCAGGGATTCTTATACTAGAAAGGTGGACAGAGCCTGCAAGGGGGAGATGTATTAACATCCTATTGGCTATTGTGCATAAACATTAAGACAAGGATACACACAAGCTAGGTGTTATCCAGTGACGGTGGCTAATATCATCTAACTCTACAGCTGTGTCTGCAACCCGCCCGAGAGTGATCATGACCTTGGCGTGTTCCTCAGAGAGAAAATAAACAGATAACTGTCTCCTGCAGTAATCTAACAGAAACACAGAGGGATTGACCCTTATCCTATAGACAAGTGAAATTATTCTCTAACAATAACAAAGATGAGACACAATGGGATGCGGAGTATAATGGCAGGTAAGGTGCAACAGTGATTCCCCCTTTACTGGTTTAAAATGAATGTGCTTAACAACAAATGGGACAAGCCCTTGTTGTTTCAACAAGCGAGATAACCTTTAGACCTGCGCTGTGTGTGTCGAGGCAATGGCAATGCAGAAGTGGAGTGCAAAAATAAGTAAACACACGACCGGAGTACATCTCTTTCTCTGCTGGAAATTCCACGCTGCTCTCCCATGCCTGAGCAGCATGGTGTATGCTCGAGCTCTGTCACTCTTGTTACTGCTGGGTGTCTGCCCTGGGACTTTCCATAAGCCAAACCATTAGAGGCCCAGGGTGCATGCTTAAAGACCTCCACAGGCTGACACACAAATAGGTCAAGCACACATGCTTAAGCACACATGGGACAAGAAGAAAGGGTTGTGAGAAAGATCTTGGATTAATACTAAAGATTCCCAAATGCTAATCACATCTGCACTGAAAGCCCCTCGCAAGCTGCACTTCAGCTAAATACTGAGAGAGTGCAGGAGTGCTATGTATTTGTTTGTCTTGTGTTTACTCTGTAACATTGTTCTTTTTGCTGCCATTTTTAGTCTCAGTAAGACTTTAACCTGGTCAATGAAAGGATATAAATATATATAAACTCATCAAAACCATTATTAGGTCGATAAGTGCACCATCTGGTTTGCAGCATTGCTTGAAAATCACTGACTCTCAATAATCAGTCAGACATGTGCTGACAAGTCTTAAGACTGATTTCTTCCAGCCTCGGGGGAAGTCTAGGCTGAGTCATGATTCAAGACAAACGCCACCATTTTCAGTAACAACACATACTCTGGGTCAGAGATAGAGAGCAGGGGTTGACTGGACCATGCGATTATAAAACAGAGGATGTGTTGGATTTCTGCACTCATGACTGAGTGAAAACCCTCAAGACTTTGTCAAAACTCCAGCCTTTATTTTCCTTCTTACCTCTGTTCCCCTCAGGTCTCTGGGAATGTAAATGTCTTCTGTCATCTGCACCGTCAGGCCAAAGTCCACCAGCACTGCCTTGTCTGACATCAGGACGATGTTACTGGCTGAAGGAAGCAGAGAAAATAACAGTTATGGTTCACAGACGCTGGAGTGCACAATGTTGAAGTGTTTATGCTTTACTTTTACGGGTTAACTACAGGTAACTAAACCCCTAAATCCCTTTTTTCAGCTGAATGCCGAGGCTAAGAAGTATTAAGTTGTGTTTTTGATTGATTCAGGTCTAAATCTTGACATTGTTGTGCAAATTAAACGACTTTTCCATATTCTGCTATAAGTGTGTGTAGTGACCGCCATCTATTGGTTGAAACCTGGGTACTGCAATGTAGTTTTTTGATGCACTGCTATTGGCTGATCAGGTGAAACGTGACGTGTCTGGCGCGCGCTATCGTCACCAGACCGCACAGTCACTTTAGCGTTACTCTTTCCCACACCCTCCAACACATCGCCTAGGAAACGGCACACACGTGCACGCACACCAACAAACACACACACGCAGCCACAGGTTAGCAAGATTAAAGCTAAACCCATGATTAATCAACACCCCCCCCCCCCCCCAACTTCTGCTCTGTTCGACCGACTGAGGAGGACCAGGAGCAAATAACGTTAATACTACAAGAACAACCCAGGGAGGACGTAACTGATTGACGTATTTTTGAACGAGACAGGCAGGTTGCAGTGAAGACCATCGCATGTATGAACCTGACTTCTCCTCAGTAGTAGCGCATCGCTATGAGAAGTGAGGAAGGGTCAAGTGGAGAGAAGCTGCTTTTTAAATAAACTGCAGAAGAGTGTGAAAACTAAAATATGCTAACGACTAAATCTGACTACAATCACTGCATTTAAACGGCGCAATACTCCAGGTCTACTTTCAGTAAAGCCTCGCCTCTTAGCGCTGCCTGAACTGGTACGTTTTTCCTTGTCCTGTATGGATTTTTTTATTTCAGGAGGGATCCACTTCAGCCAAAACTCTAGTTAGTTATCCTTTAAGGTAATATTTGGTGTTTTCTTTTTTTTTTTAATACAGAACTGGCTTTGCATTGATTTAAGCAAGAAAAGGCCAACGAAGCCCCACAAGAAGTCAAGCATGCCTTGTGCTTTCAGCAAAGTAATTCGTGCAGATAATTTGAAGGCAAGCCTTTTGTGCAGAGTCTCATCATGCACTTAAAAACCACAGTGGGGTTTAATTACATATTTTGATTGCAGGCAGGAAACGCTAACAACCACAGCAATGGTGGGCCAGGCTAGCCATTGTCACAAGTCACTGGCCTCTCTGGCCTCTTAACGGTGAAAGAGCACGAGGGGTGGGCTGGAATTTCCACACAGCAAACAGCCTTCAGGCCATGAGTCTGACAGACGGCTCTGGGGAATGCTTTGATGTCAGCGGCAGCACTTCAGTCCAACCAATGTGAAACTGCCTAACACGAGGCCTCGGCTGGGCCCCACCCTCTGTAACTAGTGCACAAGCTTGTAATCTAAATCAGTAGCTGCCACATTTTCATGTCAGTGTGACCTGGCAATCTTGAAACAGCCTCAAAACAGGTTTTAGTCTGCAAGATTTTCTGTAACACATTTGGTTTGTGGCTGCCTGGACTGATTCACCTATTTCCTGCTTGGCACTTGAGTCTCCCCAGAATTATTTGCACGAATTGTTTCCGTTTGTAACCTGGCTGTGACGCCAAGACGGTTAAAATTGCATTGCATCATCTCCTGACCCAATTTTTTCATCAGTACAATGCAGTACATTCATCATTTCCAGTTAACAAATGAACATGTTCTGTTCTTTTTTTTCTCTCTCTCTTACGTTTGATGTCGTGGTGGATGACATTGTGCGAGTGCAAGTACTCCAGGCCCCGCAGGACTTGTTTGGTCACCCAGATGATCTCAAACTCCCTCATGGGCCCACAGCTCTCCAGCTTCTCCAGGATGGAGCCACCCTCTCCGGCCTCCATGAACAGGTGGACGCTCTGGTCGCAGAGCAGAGCACCGTAGAGCTCAGCTATGTTCTCATGTCGAAACCGGGCCTGGAATTCCACGTCAGCTGCTTTAAAGTTCTCCAAAGGGATCTGTGATACGATGTAAATAAAAGCGTCATCACAAGGCAATACCATAGTTCCACGTACTGTAAAAACATGGTTTGGTTTCCTTGCTGAGAGTTAAATAGGAAGATTAATACGACATGAAGCTAGCGCCGGTCTGATTAGTTTAGCTTTGCATGGAGCGTGTGAGCTGGGTCATGGCGGGATGGCAAGCCGAGACATGAAAGATCTCACAAGAAGGATCATTTTAACCTAAACCGTAATCTTTCCCTGTCATGCTGCAAAGCACAATTAGTTTGTACAAAGTGCAATATGAAGAAACAATGCTTAAAAATCTGGTACCAGTTTTGCAAATCTATGATTTCCATCTAGCATCGACCAGGGAGCTGAGGGAAACGGCTACTGGGGCTGTTTCTGAGGACAAAAACACCAGCAGAGCTGGTTAACATGCCATAAAAACAACAGTTTGAGGCTCTACAGATGATTTTGTGCAGGGCTCTTTTGGACAGGTATAAAAATTCCAAGGCTCTTAATGTCTTTGTGAGTTTTTCCTGGCAACTGTTAAATACTCCAGTTTTTATAGTTTAGTTTTTGGATTAAATGAATCAAACAGGACACAATTAGAGAGGAGCCAGTGGGCAGATTTTGTTTAATTTCGACGGAGCCACCCTGCTGTTTTCCCTTGTTTCCAGCCTTCATGCTGAGCTGAGGCATGTGGCTGCTGGACGTAGCGTCATATTTACCATTAAGACACTAAAGTGGTGTAACTAAGCTGCCGTCAGGAGGCACGAGGCGTAGCTTAGCGTGGTACAAAGAGCAGGGGGAATAATTTGCCTAACTTTGACCAGAAGTGACAAAAAAAGCAGCCAACCTGAACTTCTACAGCTCATTTATTTATATATGTAGTTTGTTTTCTCTCCACATAAAGAGAAACATAAAAAAAAAGTGTTTGGTGCAGATAAGTGCTTTTCTTTATCTTTGGACAGAGCAAGACAAGCTGTTTCTTCCCCTGCACCCAAGCTAAGTGGGAGGAAAGTGGTATCTTTTCATATTAACTCTTAGCAGAAAAAAGAATGAGGGTTTTTCCCCAAAGGAGGTCTGTTACCCGATGGACCGATTTTTGAATGATAATTAAGTAAGCTCGGTTTAATTTTAGGCTGCCTGCTGACATGCATTCAATCCAAAGTAACTCAGACACCAAGTACATAAACTCTTCCCAGCAAGCCCTCTCTGTGTACTGGAAACAATGTGTCCTGTACGCTGTGTCAACACAGCATCCTGATGAAAACACCACACCAGGTAGGAAGCTCCTCCGTCATTTGTCAATATTTCCAAAGAAGACAGAGTAAACACACTGTTCGTCGTCAGCACGTGAAGAGTGTGGAGAGATTAAAAACAAGAACAGAAGGTCCCGTAAAAAGTGTGCCAGGCACTCTCAGAGTTTAATAAAACATGCCTGTGTATTGATTTTAGAATGAACTGAACACTGTCACAAACAGCCGGAGGACTTGTGGGAAGTTACTGGTGAAGTTCCAGTCTTGCATTACTCCTGCCCTGTTTTGTAAGTCTGACCTGGTTCTTCTTTAAACACAGCTATCCCTGTTCTCTTTCACTTTATCTGTTTGACCTCGACATTCGTTGCATAAACACTGGAGTATCTGCGTGAGAACAAATAGTACTTGGCAGGTGAAGTATTTGGCACGTAGCTTGTGTTTTTCGAGAAGTCAGCGCAGGCTGGATTCCAGGCATCCCTCAGCACGACTCACCAGTTTGCAAGCCATTCGCTTCCTGCTGCTGGTGTCCTGAGCTAAGTGGACTTTCCCAAATGAGCCTTTGGGCACGAGGCCAGGGCCGGGACTCTTGTAGGTCAATTTCCATGGAAACAGGAGCACGTCCCTGTTGATCTCATAGCGGCCATTTTTTACAACCATGTACTTCTGCAAAGAAAGGTTAGTTAAAAAAGGGGAAAAATACTCGAAATAACACACAGCTTTTAAGGCCAATCATATCAAACTGTAAACACAAAGACCCATTTTCATGCACACAAACATTCAGTGTCGTGGAAACTGTCCTCACCTTGTTCAGCAGGACTCCCATCTCCTCGGGCAGGTGCTGCAGGGCCGAGGCCTGCATGTTGGAGAGCAGGTTGACGAAGGACAGGAGGTCTGTCACTGTCCCGTATCGAACGCCACCTGCTCCACTGACATAGTCCTTCTGCTGATCCTCCGAGCCCTCCGAGTCCCCCGCCTCCTCGTTCTCATCCATCTCCTCCTGGGAGAGACCTTCCTCCTCAAAAGACAAGCCTCCCTCCTCCTCCTCCTCCTCTTCAAGCTGATACAGAGTCTCTGCAGCGTTGATGATGTCCTCTATGTTCATGTGAGCCAACAGTAGTTCCACTCCGTTATCATACTTGTAATCCATCTTGATGCTGTGCTGGCGCTGCTCGCTCTAAAATGACATTTTAGAAGGTCAGTTTGTGAACTTTTTTTCTCTTCAGCTCGGACTGCGAGCGATCCTGTTGGTGATCAGTCAGTGGATGAATTTAAAAGTTCATCGTGCGCAGCGGATGCGCTGTGACGCTTCACTGAGGCACAGAAGCTTTGATTCAGCTGTGTGGACGCAGCTGGGAGGGGCTTAAAAGGCTATTTCCCAAGCAAATGAAGGGAGTTTCACAGACAGCCGGGAAGCCCCTTGGAAAGCTTGGACCTTATGTAAAACACCAACTGCTGATCACCTATTTAATAAACAAAGAAAGCTCATGTATTGTCCCAGAGCTGTGATCAGAACTTAAGCTTATTCATATATACATCATATAAATCTTTAAAATATTGTCCGGAAAAGGGATTTCCATGACAGCAAACCTCATGGCAAAACTGAACAAAAAAAAAAAAAAAGCCACAAAACAGATTCAGAATTAATGCCTCTTGAAAATTAAATTACACAGGCCTATAGTGGAAAGAAATTTAAAAAATTAATTAAAAATAAAAATGAATTCCTAATGTTGCAAAGAAAGTCTAAGTGACAACACATTTCTTAAACCTTTAGAATCCATCGGCTACATATTCCGCAGATTATATTAGATGTATTGCTGGTTTAATTATCTCAGAGGAGACGCAGTGAGGAAAAGGATGCCGTACTTGCCTTTGAGTCAGAGGCTTTGACGCGACTGTCTGCTTTCCATTGTGTCTCCGACGTCCGACGCTCACCGACTGTCTGCCTGCGAGGCTCGGACCGTGTTTAGAAGGAAGTAAACAGAGGAAGTGCCGTCGGTCGGCGCGTAGGCGGCGTACGCTTTAATGTCAGGTGCCAGCGTTTTACTCTCCGTAGGTTTCGTTTTCCCTTTATTTTGTTTTCTCAGATGAAAAACAAATTTCTCGCGGCTCGATCGCTAGAGCGCAGGAAATCACCCTCCGCGGATTCGTTTTCTTGGTTTTCTTTGGAAAAAAAAAAAAAATCTTTGCCGCGTATTGCAAAATAAATCTTAACCTAGACTAGTCCCGAGTCACAATAGGAATATAATATATTCTGGATTTTTAACTGTAATGTACGGAGATTACAATAAAGCAATAAAATAAAATTCGCAATACGACATTCAAATTTAAAATAAAGCTGTAACTGGCTACTTAGGATGACCTCCACACATGTGCTCATCGCATATTTACTCTTAACAACTGTGTATATTTATGTACAATTTGGTACCTGCCACTTGCCGTACATATGAAGACGCGCATGCGCACTTCCGCTTTTTTTTCTGAGCAACAATGGCGTCCTCCTTTACAGTGTGTGGGAGACACAGGAGGGGAAGGGGCAGCCTGCTGAAGTGCCTACAGAAGGTCGACACGTTTCTTCACAGACACGTCGGGTCAGATGTTGTCGCCGCGCAGGGTGAAGCACTTCAGAGAGACGAAAATGGTTTGTGTGTCAAACTGTCAAACAAAAGTTAGCGCTGGTCTTCTCCCTAGCCCTGATGTTAGCTTAGCTTTCTCCTTCAGTCACCGTCAATCCAAACCTCATACAGAAATCTGTACGATTTGGAAAGCCTTGGCTATGATTGGAAATGCGGGATTTATTTAAGAAGAAAAAAGAAACTTAAGAAAATATTAGGGTCTCGGTCAAGTTCGGCGTTTTCTTTTTACTGTTATTACCAAGAATTTTCAAGTTACCTTTAGCTAGCTAGTAACGCCTTCTCTCAAAGTGGTCTTTACTTTATACTTCAGATTCCGTGAGATTTGATTGCCATTGCTGCTGCTTTGTAGATATGTATGCCGAACTGAAGCGTTAATAACAAACGTGCTCGTTGACATATTTGAACTTGAGGGTGTGATATGTGGCACGTAAAGTATTTGCTTAATGGTGCCACACTTGTAAAATTAAACAGCTGTTGTATGAAGTTTTGGCGCAGAGTTTTTGGACAATTAAAGGCCACATGTTTTAAAAAGTAGTGCAACAGTCCTTTAAATCTGATGCTGCAAAGTTTGTCTGACTACAGCAGTGTGAAAACTACATAGTGATGACCATGTCAGTTTGAAAAAACGCCTTGCACACAGCGAAAGCATTTTATTGACTTAATATTCTGCTTCTTTGTTGTCAGATGGAAAGGATCGACGCAAATTGCTGCACGCCGTCCAGGCGGAGAGACAAGGACAAGCAGAGAGATCTGTTCTCATCAGCTGCCACCCCAAAATAAATGAGAAGAAGTTCCTCCGTTATTTGTCAAGACATGGAGATATCAATAAATATTTCTTTTATGAAAGCTTTGTACGTGAACTACCATGCTGACCTGATAAATAATTGCTCTCCAACATAACATTTACTGCATACAAAGCAAATTTTACTGCCATGTTGGGATGTAATTGTATGTATGAATGCTGTTTTTTTTTTCAGGGAAAGTATGCCACAGTGGAATTTGCCCAACGAGAAAGTGTTCTGTCATTACTTGAAGAAGCAGCCATCCCCAGCGTCAGCCATGAAGCTTTGGTCCCTTTTAAGTCGAGACTGCTGTCGCTGAAGAACCTTGGCTCAGCAGACTCGCCAAACCAGCGGTCAGACCTGCAGGTTCGGCCACAAACCGCTCCTCCCATCAACCAGCTCATACAGAGACTGTCTGAAGAGGAAAGTGTAAGTGTTTGGCTCATCACACACAGATCTGCACTCAGTGGCTTGAGTTCAACTCTCTGGACTTAACTCAGCTTTACAGGACCGTGTTAGTCGCAGCTTTTCTCCTCTTCTGCCCTCAGATAGACCAACAGATAACGTCGCTGACAGAAGCCTATCAGCTGACAGAGGAGAACAGCCGGCTGCGTTTCCTCGTCTGCTCTCTGCTCAAGGACATTGCTGCTGCTTATTTCCCAGAATGCTCCATCAAGCCCTTTGGCTCCTCAGTGAACGGTTTTGGAAAGTTGGGCTGTGACTTGGACATGATTCTGGACCTGGATGGCATCAGTGGGAGAAATGCAAAGATGGTAATAACAGGAGAGTGCGGTCGTTTCCGTGATACTGCCAAACAACATTTTTAGTTGACAGAATAGAAAGTTGTTCTTAAAATAAAAGGTTGTGGCACACACGCCATGAAATATGTGTGCGTCTTTTAGTACTGGGTAATATTGACTGATTCCACACTGGGCTGGAAAAAAATAAAGCTCGTCTTTCCGCTCACTTCAGCAAAGCCTCGTGAAAAAAGTGGAACAGCTCCCAGCAGCAGCTGAGGCCGCAGACATTTGGCACTGCTTGAGTTTTGTCAGTTTCCGCAGAGTGAAACTGAAAACCTAACAAGGTTAAAAAAAAAAAACATGCTAGACGTACTCGACAGTTTTACATTCAAGCTTTTCTTTTCATTTTTGTTTTTTTTTTTTTAAAGATGAAATACAGTAAAAGATGAGAGCTTATTCGTTTCATAATAATGCCGTAATGGTGACATTGACTTTTAACCCTGCTAATTCTACATTTATCACGTGTATAAATATTAGGAATGTTACGATGCACTGACGCATCGATGCATTTTGTTGATAGGTAAACTCCTAAATGGTCGTCCAGTGTGACTTGTATCGATCTAAAATCAGTTTTGAAATATAAATAAACTATAGATGCTAAGAATTTGCGTCCTGATTAAACTCAGGACAACAAGAGATGTTCTGTGTTTTTCGCCCACACAGATTGAATGGAGGCCTCGAGTGTTTGTGTAGTTCAGTGTATTATGTTTTTCCAGTGTTTTAGCTCCTCCACCACTGCATAGAAATCGACATTTTCTTTTCTTCGACTTTTGGCAAAAAAACATTACTGTATTGTTTTCTAGTCATTGAATTGTGTTATATCACATCGCTCTAAATGGGTCAATATCGTTCTTGTATCGCCAACCATGTATTGTAATACACACCATATTGTTGTTTAAACTTATCTTTGCACCCCTAATATATACGTGTAATAGCTCTGCAAAGCCAGAATGCAATCATTGGCTGATGTATTACGGTCGATATCAAAAGCTGACACACACACGCACACACTGGAAAAACTTAAAGAGAATTCGCTGAGCAGACAACGTGTTCTGCCTGCATGCTGAAAGATGCCGAGTGAACCTGAATATTTACAGTATTTATGTATAATATGTGTATGAATAGTGTAGTCATTCCACCTGGGCCGCAGTGTGAGCAGCCCGTCTGCGTCACCTTACCTCTTGCTTATTTTTTTGTGGCTCATGTTAACAGATTAGAGCAGCTACACAGCATACGTGAGAGGTGTGTGTCACACGCGTCTCTCACGCACGCCTGCAGCGTCACGACGCCCGAGCTCAAGAGTCTGGCCTATTTTTTCCACGAGCAGCACGTGGATCTCTGCTAAACCAGAGAGAGAAACGATCTGTTTACAGTCATACTGACTTAATACCAGCAACATTCACTGAAGTTTCAATGCTGACGTGACTTGAAACCAGGCCAAGTGCGGAGGGATTACTGGATATTCTTTATTCATTGTTATTAATAAATACAATTGAGCACATGCTTCTCTGTCAAAACTCAATGTAATTTATATTTCTAACAGAAGGACATGAAACATTTTATTTTGATGGGAATTATCAAAGAAAATCTCTAAGCAGACAGACAGGGCCGGCAGAAGCAGCACTGCAGCAGAAACGCTGCCTGTGTGTGTTGGTCAGAATTAGGACACGTGAATAAAATAGTGTAAGTTCAATAAAGTAAAGTTACAGAGGGTGATTCAGCATCATCAAACGTCTCTAAACTCTCTCTGTGCAGCCAAAATCAGGTCTGTCCCTGGAGTACCGGCTGAAGAGAGCCAACTCGGAGCGGGTGGTCACCCAGAGCATCCTGTCCGTCATCGGGGAGTGTGTGGATCAGTTGGGGCCTGGATGCGTCGGGGTGCAGAAGATTCTAAACGCGCGATGCCCCCTGCTCCGGTTCGCCCACCAGCCCTCTGGTTTCCAGTGTGACCTCACAGCCAACAACAGGTATTTACCCTGAGGACACATATGACAGGACTAAACCCTTCCCGTGAACAAAGAGTGTATATAACCACATGTCGTTGTTTAGTGTTGCACTTGTTAAAGAATGGGTCAGTTTCATGCAGTCGGAGGTGTCATGTCTTGAAATGTCATGTAGAGTTGCTCATGGGCCCGTTGCTTCACAGAAACTGTTTCCCTGAGTTTGTTGATCACATTTGTGTTGCAAAAACCCCAAACAGAAGCTGGACTCAGCAGGAAGTGCTGTCAGTTCAGTTGCATGCTGCTTCAGTGAAACTGAACAAGAGGACCAAAAAAGGGGCTTGTTTGTGTTTCACTTCCTCCCTTCCAACCTAATTGATGGTCTTGCGGTCTCTGCATCGCATAACACACCTGCTAACGTATAGAAAACCACACTGCAGTTTCTAAGGAAATGGAGTTGAACCATCCACTGGGGGTGGGTGGATGTTGGGGGGACTTTTCTCAAATCGTGCTCTGAGATCTTAGAGGCATGACACTTTTCTGTGTCAGTGTGTGGGTGTGTGACCTGGGGACACACACTTTATGCAACTGCACTGTAGAGACTTTGCTTCCTTTTGGGGACAAAACAAAATTGTGCATAATGTAAATCATTATATTTAGGGGAAAAAAGTGATGGAAACAGTCTGTGTGTGTGTGTGTGTGTGTGTGTGTGTGTGTGTGTGTGTGTGTGTGTGTGTGTGTGTGTGTGTGTGTGT